>MU871944.1:1727-19212 GCA_036418205.1 Ostertagia ostertagi | reverse complement strand
TGAGCCTAGCCCAAGCATAACCTTAGGCTTCAGCGATCGCGCAGCTCTGGTGACGCTACCAAGGGGAAGATGTGAACGTCTCCCCTATTTTTGGCCACACACAAGACTTACTTAACATCGAGGAGCAGAATCTTGTTGTTGTTCACGATGTGAATCATTCGCTTTCATGTAGTCATGACTGATGCTGGGATCACATCCCGTTCCGCTCATATCCATCGATTTCCACGGTTTCAGTGAAAAACGTGTGACTGGCTGGGTGGGGCGCAGCTTTCTCTGATGTTCTGTGAGAACACGTCTGCTTCAATCTGCCCTTTCCTCGTCAGTCCTTTTTAAGTGCGGTCCTAATCGAATTCTATGAATTTTCACATTCTCAGACGCTCCCTGATCGATAATTTTTTTGACCGCTGGCAGGAAACAGCAGCCGCAAGGCTTTTAGAGCTTTCCTTCGCGTAGTTCTCACAAACATTTCCTTAGCTTGAACACAGTCTTGAACCCGATTTCCTCTATTCTCTTGTTCTTTTCCTCTGTTTTCGCTTAACGATCAAAGCTCTCTAAAAGAAGCTCTGCCTCCACACAGCTTTGTGCCCTGAGCGCATTGCAGGGATCTGGACTTAACTGATGGCACTGATCAATCGTTTGAAGATAAGCCGTGCATTTGACCGCCACTCGGATTCATGGGAACGTATGAAATCAAGCCGAGCTGTAGCAATGACTTCTTGATGCCGTAAAATGTGTAGGCTAGCATATTGTGCTCAGAAAATGCAATTCTTCGGATCCTTGAGCTAACTTTAATTGGAAAAAATAATTGGATGGTCAGTATTGGGATTCTACGCTCGGCGGAGTTCCGTATTCGTTCCTCACAGGGAACTTCCACTCAGACATCCGTAAAAAGCTAAGACATCCGTAAAAAGCTCAAAACAAAACACGAGACGTTTATCTGTACAAATCCGGGTATTGCTATAGGGATACGAGCTTAGCAGCTGTTCACGTCCGCAGATGAGCTGAACATCTGTCAAGCAAGTTATGCATTTCACAACAGTTGTTCTAAGAAATTCTAGAATTTGTCATGGCCATCAGTCTCGAGAAACGGTATGCAGAGCTGGGTTGAGCGTCCCAGCGTGTTGCCGATTTCGAATTTCTCAACTAAACCTAATTCTTTCATCAATTTCACCCCTTACGCAAATGTCTACCATACAGGACTACTGTAGCCATCTGGGCTCCTCGAACATGAGGGGGTGCGGAAAAAATCCCCGGGTCTAACATAGGGGGATGAAGCCTGGAGAAATGAAACTTAGCACCCGGAGCGGAATCCCTCTCCCTTTCTGAGGAATAATCCTGGAACTGCGCGTTTCCTTAATCCTGACGCAGTGTTACGGGTTGCCCCCCCCCCTCTCTGCACCACTCCGAAATTGATGCGCCAGCGCTCATGGTTTCAGGGGAAGGAGCAGCCAAGACAGGACCATTTAAAAACCGCTGGTAGGTGACAAAAGGTCTATGCTCAGGCGAAGGGAAAAACGTCAGGGAGAACAATGGTTCCTTACGTCCTTCCCCAGAATCCCTTCTTCCTAGCATTAAGCTTACTGCCTA
Source organism: Ostertagia ostertagi (assembly GCA_036418205.1). Lineage (NCBI taxonomy): Eukaryota > Metazoa > Nematoda > Chromadorea > Rhabditida > Trichostrongylidae > Ostertagia > Ostertagia ostertagi. The sequence goes on along the minus strand of MU871944.1, from coordinate 17,625 downwards.
ATTTTGTACGTGGCTCACCCACTCAATATCCCCCCCTTGGTCGACGGACTACTTGAACTCAGCCCTTTAAACCGCCTCTGCGTTCTCTCGTGGGTCCCTCTCCTCTCCAAGGCTTAGTCCTAGGGCATTCACCCTGTTCTCTAATCGTCTGTGCTCTAGCCATCGCGGCAGGACCATTGAGGAAAAATCAAGCTAGTCCGTGAACCCCCCCCTAACGAATGAGCGTCATGCGCTCTAACTCATCTTTGGTTGTGATAGAAGGTTCAACAGTAGCGCGCTGAGCCACATTTTGCAACTAGAATTCGGTGGCCGGAGGGGGGGGGGGGCAATCGGAGAAAAAAAGTCATCTAGGATTAAGCCTCAACAGCAAGCAAATCCCGTTGAGAATAACGTAAACGTTTCCGTTAAACAAGTTGGTGCTAACTTAGTTGGGGGGGGGGGCACGCGGCGGCGCGGCAGTCTGCTCACCTGGGCTCTCTCGAGCGAGACAGTGTAAACTCGAACATTCCAGCTTTTCACGCATGTCAAGTGACTGCCCCCACCCCCCCACCCCCCTAGACTGGCTACACTCCCCCTGGCCCACGGATTTCCGAACATGCCAGCGAGCAGACTGCCGCGCCGCCGCGTGCCCCCCCAACTAAGTTAGCACCCGGATTTCCTCTCCTCTTCAGAAGCTTAGCCCTAAAGCGGAGCGTTCCGTGATTTTGACGCCGATGGTCCGAGGTACCCCTCCCCCCAGCCCCATTGCCCCCGTTCATCTATCTGAACTACAATCCTATCTGTATTCATTAAAAAGCCACGAGTAAATATTCAACACACTTTCATCTCTCAAAAAGCTGACGAGCGAAACGCTGCTTGCGTGATGGCGCAGACCGCAATTGCGTACCACTTGCCATAAGCGGATCGATTTAGAGCGCGCTCATGTGGATCTGTGCTTCTCATTGGCATTGTTGCTGCTTCCATTTTCGTTTTGGTTATTCCCTGGGAAGCTTTATATTTACACAGTCCATCCATATCCTTCTATATTATTTGTGCCATGATAAATCCTAAGGAACGTCAGCTATGCTCGTTGTGATCATAACATTCCTGGCATGAGCTGAAGCTAAGCGGCAGTAAGTTGTTTTGCAATGGGCTTAGAGAGCTAGCCTTCGACCGTCAATTTGCTATTCCATCCACGAAAAGCGGGGTGTAATCGATATTATAAAAAGCCTTCGGGGCAAAGCGAATTCAAATTCAATATATGATGGAATAGAAATGGAATTTGAGCTCCCTCTTCTGTGGAAACTTTTTACTAACTTTTCGCGCTAAGCGCTGGTTACTAACCGTTTGACAGAATATTTCCACATATGAACTGTGGTGCTAAGTGAGTTGGGGGGGAGGGGGACCCGACGGGCTGCGTCTGTCCAACGCACTGGCACTGACCTAGGCCCTGTTCAGAGATGTCCGCCGGCGCGAAAAAACGCACAGGCGAAAATCTCCGCCAAGATTTAGATACGCATCGACTGAGAAATTGTGAAACGCGTAAGCGAAACGTCCGGAGCAGGCGAATTTCAGTCAAGAGTTTGATATGTATCGACTGTGAGAAACGCACAGGCGGAAAATCGCGTGAGCGAAGCGTTCGTAAGTCGATGCGTATGATACTCATTTTCGTCGATCCTCCCACTTCACGATTCGCCTGTGCGTCTTCGTTCAGTCGATACATATTTCACATTGTTTCGCCTATGCGTTTTTTCGCGCAAGCGGACATCTCTGAACAGGGCCTTAGCTAAGCAGGAGGCTCAAATGTGAAAAAGTCAACTATAAATCATAATGTTCGCAACTTACCCACTCCTTCCTAAGCTCAGGCTTGGTCCCATCGCGCTTGAAAAATGGCGCGGCCACGTGGTCTCCCTTCCAACGTGTCCTGTTATGAAGTTGCTAATATCCTCCCAATCCTGGTTATAATCCTCCAACAACACGCATCCACTTTGTGGGATTTTCCAGTTCTCTCATGCTCCTGTTTATCTTTTTGGACTATCTTATCTACATGTCAACATAGTTCTGTTCTCTTCCGCAATCCCCTCTATCTGTGTTCTCGCACATAGCCTTGAGAAAAATTGGAAAACGTGTGAAATGTGATTCCTTGATTCGCCAAGTTCAAGTGCGATCGCTCGTGTTTCCGCAATATTCTGTTTGTTCAAGATGAGTATTCTTATTTCTTACAGCATCCTCCATCTCGGGCTGTCGCTTCGTTGAGCGCTGCCGCAATCGTCCCATTTGCAACAATTACCATTCATTTAGATGACGATTACTGGAAAACCAAAGCACCTGAGGGGAGTCTCTCTGCTTTAGAGGTACGTTCGCAAAGGTTCTCCTACCTGTAGGCGTGGTCTCCTATATTCTTAGTGTTTACCGAAAAAAGAGCGCATTATCTATGCCCTGCCTGCCCTTCTTATCTGCTCAGTTACTATCGTTTTCGTAACGCCTAGCGGTCTTCATAATATGCGTTTGGTCCAGATGTCGAGCAGCCGTCCAACGGCGCGAGTCCATTTCGCCGTTGACGTTGATGATCTACAGCCAACTGAATTTGTACTCGTTACTGGTTCAACATCGTCACTTGGGAAATGGGACCCCCTCAAAGCCAAAACACTTACTCAGGATGCCGACCGACCGTGAGTCGTTCTGTTCATATTTATTTCTTCGCCTTGCGATAGTTATCCGTTCAAGTTTATTTCAGTATTCGTTGGCGTGGCTATGTGGATACAACGGACGATGAAGTCCGTTTTCGATATTTCATTGGCTACTTTCTGTGTGGCGAACAGGGACAGCGTTTGATCATAGGTGAAGCCGTGTCCCAGTCCGTAACCCTAGTCAAAATCCACACATAATATGAGTGTCGACGTCGTTAGAAGTGAGTATTGCACGCTGAAATTGTGTTGTTCACTGTATTGTGATGTTCGACACTCTTGATCGACCACAAATCATCTGCAGCGTCAGTGTATAGAGGCGAACGCGTGTAGTAGGTTTTACGGTTCTCGTGCTGTGTGGCCGCTGGTTCCACCATGCGATCCGTACTTCATCACTGAATTCCTGCTGATAGACCTATACCCAAATTTCGATGGTTTGTGTACTTTTTTGTACTTGATCTCCACTCCATTTACACGTAGTGACAACTAATTTCGATGAAATTATATTCGTAAATCTATGATTCGGAGTGTCCAAAGAGAAGTATCAGTACTGAAATTGACTGCGCTAAATTTGTTTTTCTTTGCCTATCGGTCAAGTGCACGGTGTGATATTGATTGGTGACGAATTCAGCTTCAGGGATGTTCTCGAATCCAATCAAATGATAAATAGAAAACATTAAGTTAGGAGCGGTGTGGTAGCAAGAAAAAAGTAGCATCCATTAAGCTGCGACGATTGCGTTGCGATCTTTGATTTGGAGCGCGTTTCTCCGATGGTTGTCCTTTCTATCTCAATCTTTTTCGCTTACTGGTTCGCCTTTTTCTCCGAAATAAGTTTGAGGGCTTCTGGAACGTTCTCTTTCATAATGACGAGCATGCAAGCAGTACCGAAAAAAACCCATTGCGATAAGCATTCACCTTGGTAACCTAATGACATGGAGGGTGAACCTAACCCTTTTCTTTGATCGCGCGATATAATTGAAACATTCCGACATCTTCACACTCGCTCTTGCGTAGTTCCTTTACTCGTGGAAGCAGCAAAAGAAATAGTTTCAGCTTCCCAGCTCCTTAACTGCGCATTTTGGGAATTTTCTACCAGTCTTTTGTAATTCTTATTCAAGCAAATCGAATCACATTTGTGATATGATAAAGTTCATTGAGGGGGGAGGGGTTGTGCTACCAACTCATCAATTTCCAAAGTCCACCCTTAGATCCCAGGAGCTAGGAATATTTTACAAACGCGAATAAATGCTGTAATTAGCTATTGGTTGTGCAGGTGGAATAAAATATCCCACCATGCGCTTGATCCCGAAACCATAATAGAGAATTTTTCGATTTTTGTATAACTGGGTTTGAAGAGAAAAACTTTCTAAAAGCTTCTATCTGACATCTTATCAGTATTGCTGGACTCTAAATTTCTAAAATTTATGCTGGCATCACTGCTCTTAACACTCTGGATAACTTTCGAGTCTTTTGAAATTCTGGATGCGTCTTCAGAATCTGTTTCGTAAAAAATCATCTCTTAGATGTCGGTCAGACTCTGCGATTGCATCGCGCGAGCGACGGGAGATTTGCCCGAGCGGCGCCGTGTGTATCGGTCGTCGGCGGGGTAAATCTCCCGTCGCTCGCACTTTGGAGCGATGCCAATCGCCCGTCGCTTGTGCACATTGCAAGAGCGACTGCATCGCGCGATGCAATCGCAGAGTCTGACCGACATCTTAACTTCGTTAAAATCTGCAAGGCGGGACTGAGAGCAGTGTGGCTCTGATCTTACCATGACTTATACTCATTAATTCAGTGATTGGCCTATGTTTCCAAGCAACCTATTCGTCCCCACTTTGTGGTTTCTATAATTTTCTGTGTTTACAAATACGCTTTCAGGTCGATGGGAATCGTTTCTACATCCGCGATCTGTTACATTGAAATCAGAGCAGAAGGGAGGCGTGTTCCGAGCAAACCATGTTGATCTCTTCGGTTACTATGGTCAGTTCGATAGGCATGCTTTTCTCTCACATAAATGGTCTAAATGTATGTATATGTAGAAATCTCATTGAATCCAATTTTTTAATCAATTACGCCAGTGAGCCGAGCATTTTGTTGACTGCCCCGTCATCAAAGTAACGTAGCAACGTGTGGTATTTAAGCAGGACGGAAGGTCCTTTCGGACGGATGGTTGCAGTATGACGACGAGAATCAGATCTTACTTCGTCTTTATGGCTCCGCGCTGAAGTTCTATAAATCTGCCAAAGAACGGAAAAATTGTACTATAAAGATCAATCCCATGGATGTGCGACATCGCTTGGTAAGTCTCTTCCGTTCTTCTTTACACTTTGCTTATTTTTCCCTTCGAGCACATTTTGCATCTCGTGTTTTCAGAAAAGCGGAGCAAAGATCAACTTTAATTATGGTATCGATGAAGAAGATGATGAAGACGATAACGGAGTACCACCCTATCCTAGCCACTCAACAATTTCTGTCGCGGTGTGTTCATATCTTCCAGTCCAGTCCTACACGTCGGAGTCGAGTATATTTCTAAACATGATAACTTTTTAATGAAAAACACTTTCAGGTCCTGTCCGATAGAAATCCCAAGTTCAGGCAGCAGCCAGATGTAGGCATAAAGTTCAATAATAATGTGGACTACGTTGTATATAAAACTCATTCGGTTGCTGTTGAGTTTTTGGTGAGTTCAAGTTTAGCTTCAGTTTTTAGTTCGGACTACGTGCGTTGTTGTAGCCATTCAGAGGCTGAGGCCCAAATTTAGTTTTTTATTACAGGCCTTCTATATAGAAATTTTCTCGGAGGAAGGAAAGAGAATAGGCGCCTGTTATGCTCTGCCGTCCTCTCTGTCCGATTCGTGTGGTATCTCCCAGCTACCGTTCATCAATTCTTCAGGAAGGCCCATTGGCCAGATATCTGGTACGGTTTATAATACATTGACAAGGCATTATTTATTGAGAATTGTTATGGTTTTTTTCAGTGGAGTATCTTTTTGTGCGGAACTTGCGTAGACCCATTCCTGTACAAACCATGGAAGTATCATACAGTAGGCACTGGAAGAAGAGAAACACAATAGAAGTCGGTCACCGAGGAGCGGGCAATTCCTTTACGAAGTTGGTGTTGGCAGATCTTAGCATATTTTGATTGAAAGTAGGAAAATTGCATTCTTCGAACTTTCAGGTTTGCTGCAGCTCGTGAGAACACTATATATTCCCTTGAACACAGCTGCAAAAAATGGAGCCGATTATGTGGAATTTGACGTGCAGTTAACTAAAGACAAGGTAATAGAATAATTCAGGTGTTCTTAGTCTGTGTTAGGGTTAATGTGCTTCTTTCGAGATTTCTAAAAAACATGCTCCTAATTGCTCGGTCCGTCTTTATGAGTCGCTTTCGCAATGGTATTTATTCTCCCGAATATCAAATTTTCTCTTTGCTTGAAAATCGTGGTTCAGTTTTTGATGTGGAAGTAGGGACAAAAAAAGCATCTCATCTCAAACTTCCCGATTTGCTGGCGCAGCTCGCGAGAAACACGTATATTCATCCCTGAAGCACAGTGCACAAAAAATGGCAGGGGCGGCGATTATGTGGGGGATATTTGCGTGCAGTTAACCAAGAGACAAGGCGGTAATAGAATAGTTCAGGTGCTCTTAGTCTGTGTTAGGGTTAATGTGCTTCTCGAGATTTCTAAAAAAAACATGCTCCTAATTGCTCGGTCCGTCTTTATGAGTCGCTTCCGCAATGGTATTTATTCTCCCGAATATCAAATTTTCTCTTGCTTGAAATCGGTGGTTTCAGGTTTTACCATAATGCGCGATTTTGGAAAAGATCTCAGGAGGGGCGTCGATGCTTGCGGACCGGTTTGAAATTCCTCGTTTTCGCAGCAGTGGTTTTAGATCGTTCTCACTCCGTGGGCAGCGTTCACGAGTGGCAAAATGCATTTTGCCGTTTTTTGTTAACAGAGTTATTTTCCTAATTCAAGCCAGTACCTAACAGTGCCTTAAAATGGAATTTAACGCTTGATCCAAGAAATTCCTTTGCTACTCGTGCAGTGGTCGATTTTTGACAGCCATTTTCAGGTTGCCGTGATTTATCATGACTTCCACGTTCTCGTCTCTGTGGCAAAACGTCACTCGCCAGGAAGTTCTTCCGAGGTGCTCCGACCTTCTGATATACACAGCGAGAAGCACATAGATTATCATGAAATTCCTGTCAAAGACTTGAAGCTTAACCAGCTCAAGCTCCTAATGGTATGTCTTCAGAAGACGTATATACTTTTTCCTTTTCTCCAAAAGTCTCAGTGGAAATCAAACGTAAAACATTTTCAGCTTTCTTAATTAACCTTGGCAGGCACTCAGTCTAATATAGAACTTTAAACTCGCAGTTAGAATATATTATTTAAGTCCTCCGTCGAACTAAAGCCACCGGATCGCGATTGAATTAGTGTGATATTTTGTTTGAAAATCGCACAAGAAGTGCGAAGGGGAACTCTGATGAAAAAAGCAAAAAGCATCCTAGAGAGTACCGAGTGTTTTTTTTTCGTGAGGCCGACCATCTTCCGACGGATAGACACAGCACTGCGAGGAGAGGGTAAGCACGAGAGAGCACGTCGCTCGCGAGGGGGGGGGGGGTGTTGCGATTGGAAGGAATGGCAGCGGTCACTGTGCTTAAGAGAAGGTGGCTTTGTTGCACTTTTAAGGCGACAGTGCCACCACACCTGTGATTTGGGTTCGTGCTTCCTCGCTCAAGGAAGTTTCTAGGGATCTTATCGCGGCCCCTGCCTTCAATGATACTGAAGAGGAAAGGCGAACGCTAGCGGTCTGCCATTGAATCTAAGGAATTCAATGTTTTTGAGACAGGTTTTCTGGTAGCTCACTCACGCGTGACGGGATGAGTATTTGAATGCTGCGGCTACCTGTATCTAGGTCCAGAGAACAGAACAAATGTCTTATAATTAGCTCCAGAGCTAAGCCGAGGAAGCCAGGTATATGGGGCTAGTCCGGCTAGAACAGCGAGAAAACAGTGAACAAGACGAAGCTCATGTGACTCTGCAATCATCCATTCAATCTCATTCAATTCTCCTTTCCTCAAACTATTTCTTAGATACCTGACCAGAGATGTCAACAGAATTTCTCGGGTTGTCGAATGAACGACAGGACGACTGTCGACTCAATAACCAAATTTTTCACGAAAGCCTTGCGCGAAAGAATGGCATGCTCCGTGTGCATCTAGCGAGGAAATGCTCAGGAGTGTTCTGAAACTCCATAGGGGCGAATGTATTTGTGCTTCTTTAACCCGTTCAATTATCTAGTTCGATGAATAACGGGCCGCAGGATTATACTACGATCGTGAAAATGTAAAGAGGTTGTATTTAAAAGGATATGTTGGATGGGTTCATGAACGTTGTTCACAGCAACTTTAGTTACGAAGGCGTTCTCAGACGTTTATGTATAAAAATTCACTTGTTTTCTTTCAGCTGGATCATATAAGCTTTCCTCATAAGAAGGAGAACGTCAAAAAGCTTGTTGAAGATGGAGAAGAGCAAGAAGACTTCAAACCTTTTCCTACATTAGTTGAAGCTCTGTCCAAAGTGGACCCAGATGTGGGATTTAACGTGGAGGTCAAATATCCAATGATGCAAAGTGTAAGCATTGTCGAGAATATAATAGAAGCAGTAGCCATATTACTCATATGCCCTGATTAATGAGTTTTTAGAACGGACAGCATGAATGTGATCACTACTTTGAAAGGAACGAATTCATTGATGTTGTATTGGCTGACCTTCTGAACAACGCCGGCAGTAGGAGGATCATGTTTTCCAGTTTTGATCCTGACATTTGCTCGCTGTAAGTAAATCTTTTTTGCCGCTCAAGTGAACCTCTATTGGACTTTTCAGAAATTGCAGCGTTTACGTAAATTCTACATAAAAACAGAACAAAAATGTAAATTTACATGGAAATTTACATACATACTCAAGCCTCTAGATATGATTACAGAAGTTGAGAAAATGTTAGAACTTGTGGCTTTTGAGAGTTATAAGTTTTCGTTTCAGAATATCAATGAAGCAAAACAAGTATCCGGTGCTGTTTCTTTGTGTTGGAGAGACCCAGCGTTACACCAGGTTCCAGGATCAGCGTAGCAGCACTAGCCTTACTGCTGTAAATTTTGCTGCAGGAGCTGATATAATGGTATGAAGAGTTTCTCAATAACCCTTTTCAATGTGGATGTAAGATGAGATTGTTTTGTTTTTCTTTGATTCGATGAAAGTTGCTGTTTCAGGGTGTCAATTTCAATTCGGAAGATCTGTTGAACGATCCATATCCAGTCAAAAGAGCGAACGATTTTGGCCTTATCACCTTTGTCTGGGGAGAGGACTTAGATAAAAAAGAGAACATCAATTATTTCAAGAAGGAACTTGGTGTGGATGGTCTAATATATGACAGGTGACCCATTGACTTTTTTTCCGATGTGGAGGTGAGAAATCTGCGCAAATGTTAATGTTTTTCTATAGGATTGGAGAAGATGAACGCCGAAGAAATGTATTTATTGTTGAACGTGAGCTTAAGCGTGCGCTGTTCAAGATAGGATCAGGACATAATACACCACAAAGGTAATCTCTTGGTTTATTCTTTCACATACTTTAGCTTTCGAACTATGGCTGTTCTAATGGTCTTCAACTCATCCGGGAAGGTTGTTCATCTTCCAACAATTCAATATTCCAAAATTAGTTGGAAAGAGAGCTTTGAAAGGAGCTCTTTCAGACTAGTGGTAGTGTGTGGATGGCTGTTTATTGTGAAGTCGTTTTTTTATGCGTAGGATTTGAGAAGGAAGCCTCGAACCCGTTCTCGGTTGTGACTTCGTTGATGATTAAAGGAGGGTTTAATGATAAGGATGAAGGAGAAGAAGTGAAAATATACAGGAAGGCAGGCGGGCTCTTCATGGGTGTGGGACGAGGCGCGTTCTGTGCTTAGGTATTGCCCTCTAGTGGCCTAGCAGAACCGTACCGGCGACGCTACATACCCTACGACTGGACACTTCCTTCGCTTCACATTCTACCCGCGGATACTAGCCAATTAGCAAACGAACGGAGCATTCACTTTCTAGTGGAAAGCGTGGAAAATATGCATTTTGAGCTGTCCTTCCGTTTTTATACTTATGTTAGATGAGTGTATCAGAGTACGCAATGATAGATAGGAGATCCAGTTGTTTCATGTAATAAGTTGGATACTGGATTCAGGAGCTTTATCGAACAATTTTTATCGAAAAAAAGAAACTTTCGATTTATTACTTTTTATGGGAAGATATAAGTGATGTTAATATATGCAAATATTTATAATAATGATGTGTTCATTTCAGAACAGTTTCGCCAATGGGATCAAACAGTTCCCACTCATCATTGGACGATGCAGCATTGCTGAACGATGATTTCCTTAAAACGTGTATAACTGATAGTGAAGTTAATGTTTCCTTAGACCAAGTGAGCATTAATCATAGATGCGCCGCCGCGCCAACAGTGCAGGTCACTCGCTCATAGCTTTTAAATTTATATTATTATATGTCGTGGATTTTTAATTAGTGCGGTCTGTCCACGACGCTTTCGCATGTTCCTACTCACCTGCGGATTCGATTTCATTTATTTATTATTATTACAACTGGATTACCTTGCATTGCTTTCATTTGAATTATTAGCAACAAATTACGCATTTGATTGGTTTTAGGGAGGCCGAGTTGTCCACAGTAGTTTCTATATTTTCCCATGTGACTCAGGTTACCTCAAGCGTCAGTCTCGCATAATTTCTTTGACATTGTAATTCTCGGTGTATAACACAAAAATACACAAGCATACATACATATCTGTATTATTTCCTATCGTATTGCGAGACGTCGCTTCTTTATCCACATTTCATAAATAATTTATCGTCGTGTTCCGTTTAATGCCTTGATGTGCATAGAGACGTTTTAGCCAGTTTGTGTAAGAATCCCCCGTATTATTGGTATTGCTATTACGGTGTTTTATTAAAGCAGGCTGACAGTGTTTCATTGTGTTTGTGTGCATGTCTGGTTTGGTTGGGTGTCGTATCGCGCTGCGGGAAGTGGCCCAAAGCCTTTGCTATTTACGTGATGCGCAGTGCAATAATGACGAGCCGCTGCTAAATTGCGTGCCTTGTGCTCGGCCCCGACCGATTCGAGATTAAAGATGCTCTTCAGATGAACCGTATCCCGCTGTTCGCGACAGGTGTCCTACACGCCTATTACGTAACAACGCTGCTGGCACCAAGTGCCAGGCAAGATGTGGTGAATGAGATTTTGGCATCGACGGTATTGATTAAGCCAAATCTCTTTGTTCATTTAATTGTGGTAGATCTAATTGTCTTCTTAAATAATCGCTGCGAGCTTGCTGCTGCGATTTTCTAAAAGTTGCGATTCACGGTGAGAAGCGAGCTTGCTGCGGTAAATGCCTGACTATCTTTTGTTGCGGCCTATTTATAAGCGATTCGTCAGGTGTGTCATGAGTGATGAACTGAATGTTGAGTGGAACCATACAAAGCTTAGAGCAACACTTCAGATCAAATTTGTAGGGTCACAGCGGTCGATAATGGAGCTGTGGATGCCGAGATGACTGAAAATGGAAAGGAAGCAACGAAAACCGCAGATGAATCCTTGAACAAGGATTCCTTGATATAAGGAGAGGATTTTAGCCGGCGGGTGTTGGTGAGCATCGCCTGTTACCACGGGTATCAACATTACCGGGCGCGTATCATGAATGAGGCGCTACAATGGTTGCATGTCGTGCGGCGAATGTAACTTTGTTCCACAGTTAAAACTGCTCGCCATAAGCTCACTGTAAGACCCTAGCGCTGTTGGATGAGCCTCGAAGAGTGTGCACGCTCTCTTCGAGACGTGCTTTTAGTTGCGCCGCTTATCTGTCAGGTACTAGTAGGCTTATATGCTTATCCCACCACTCGGATGCTAGACATACTTTCTGCTAGGAGTGTATACTTTGGACGGTGGAACTTAACTAGTTCTGCAGTCCGAGAATCTTGGACGCAGGAAACTCTCGAGTTTTGCTGACTAGGAAATAAAGGATAAAGCAATTTGCGTTGATCAGTCTCCTGTCTTTCTTAGGAATGTGGACAGCGCATTCCACTTTCTCATTTGTAGATCGTAGTGGTGTTGAATGCGATGGTGGCCAAGTCTATTTGGAACCACATTACGGACTCGGGATTGATGGGAAGGCTTGGTATGGCCCGGAGCGATTACGCACCCTCGTATTTGATCAGTGGGAACCGGAATAGCGTTGCTAGCGTTGCCATGTGCCACTATTACCACTTCCGCCCTTTGACTAGTGTTGAGTCGTAACGCAAAAAGGATCCTACCAAGAAATTTGAAACGTGAGCGGATCGAAAAGCTAGCGCTCCTGGTGGAATAGGAAGCTAAGCCATGTTCGTTCTTACCAATAACTTTCTTGTCATCATAAACCACTATAATTCGAAGGCTTTTGTGGGATCTCAGGCAATAAAACCCGGTCGATATATGCACGCGACGCAATTTCTATGATCTTTGCGCTACGTGTTACTTAAAGAGGATTAATGTTGCTGAATTTGTCAGCAATCGCCATGCGAGTGCATGGAGGAGTAGGAAGTTTTCAGCTAGAACATTTGAAACGCCACATGTTTCAATTTCCTCTGATCAAATGAAGCTCAGAAGTTTCCTTTGAGAGAGTTATTGAAAAGGTGAGTATCTATGGGGGAACTGCACGCGAACTGATCTCAGTTCGCTGTCGTTTTTCCTCCTGAGTATACTGTTTAAGCTTATGACCGAAAGTCCGCTAACTCTGATTGGCACTGTGGCTTCGGAAATCCGTTGCGTGATAACAAGCTGTCTTTTGATTGTGCTTGGTCTCGTCACACACTTGTTAAGAAATGATAGTTTTGCTATCAATACAATCCTAAATAGACTGAAATGGGTCGAAGAATGTTGTCTAAATGACCGTAAGAAATATTGGAGCAGAATGGGTGATGGACGGTAATCTCCAGGCTAGACACTAACGCAGCTAACCCAGGGAGATGTGGTGCGAAGAATCATTTTGTCATGATTGTGATAAAGTAGCCAATATTTATGCACAGGGATGGGTTGGCTTGCGTCGGGCCTAGGCCCGGAAAGTGCGAGTGATGTTGGCGTAGGCATTATGAAGTGATCTGATGACGGATATTGTGCAACTTACGTGCGAACGATACTTCGTGTTCCCTTGAGCACATGCAAACAGTGGATTACGGCCGCGGTTTTGAGCGCTGAAGATAAACCGATAGGTATCCTAAATATGATAGAGATGCTCGTGGTGGGGCGCGCCAATTTGTCAAACACACGTTCCACCACACATATTTCCTTGCCATGCGCTATCGCATCAATAGATCTCTTTAAATCTTATAATGTCACATAAAGAAATCTTATATAAGTAGATAAATAAACCTCACCTATTCGATCCGGGGTTGTTGCTCTAACGTAAGTATATTTCCCTTCTTCTGAACACTCATTATTAGGATCATGGGGAGAATTGGGTTGCACGCTCATCCTTGTTTTGAAACGGCATCCCAAAGACCAGTAGAGAACCTTTGAAATGATGTCTGCGTATCGTATAACGGGACTCACTATGCTGCGTGTTAATAACCCAGTGACCGTAAAACAGCGGCATTAGGGGCAGCATATGTCGTGCGAGCCATAGAGAGAACGACATCATACACAGTACGCCGAACGAGCTCGGACACCATAGAGCGCTTCTAATTGAAACGGTGCCCAATATGTGAATGTGACCTGACTGAATATAACCTCAAACAGTTCTTCAATGAATTAATCCTCCTTTGCGGCCATCTGATTTGTGATAAGCAGTGACCTTACCGTAGATTTAGATATCTCTCCATAATATAAACCGCAACCTTGCTGTGTCGGTTTTCTGTAAATTTGTCTGTCCGTCCGCAAAGTGGAGTGAGTGATAACGCAGTTAATGGATCAATTAGGCCGCTAACAAATCTGGAAAATCGCAGAACTTGCCCATTCCACTAGGTTCTGCAGCGGCAGGTGGAGAGCAATGGAGTGAGAAGGGGAAGATAAAAGAGGAGGAGGACCCCAAAGCTTACATTCCGGCGGTTGCCGGGAACAAATGTGGTGTTAATATAAACTGAAACCGAGATCTTACTCGAATACTTGATCCGAGTGGCGTAATAACAATAATAAAAGTTTGGGCGCTATCGCAGTATACGGAGGTATCCTCTAGGACTTGCCTAGGAGGGGCAGGAGCTCCGGGGAAAATGAAAATGGCTCACGCACTTTGGAGTCTCTCCTCTCGCCTAAGGCTTATCCCCTTTTTAACAGAATAAATGTTTCACGCGGTTTTGAATGCATTGCCATCACAGTGCCCCTGCGCATTGCGATAGCGCTAGAGTTTCTGCTCACTGGAAGCTGAAGAGTAGCCGTGAAGTTGATAAACCGTTTTTTTTGCAACTGTCATTTGTCAGCTTCGCTACACGTAAACATATAGTGCTGTAGGCCGAGTCAGGACCTTGCTGGCTTTCAATGAACGCAGCCGATTAAAAATTTAACTCAGGGGGCGTTGTATGGGAAATTGGGCTGTTCACCCGTACGGGGACCAAACCGCAATTCTTGGTTTGCAAGCTTTAAAACCAGTCGAAACTAATATATGTTTCTAGGTCTCCGTAACTCTCATTTCCTCCTTTGAAAGAGGACTATCGTGTTCAAGCAGCCTTTTGAATCTTCAGACGAACGCTAATGAAGATTGTTCTCACCCTTCCCATCGTCCATCGCCAACGCGCCGTTCGCGAGCCCTGGCTTCCGGTCATCCGGGCAATGAGTGTGTTGTGTGCTGTCTGATTGTTTCCCAATCAGTCTCCGTAACCTGCCATTATCTTGTCCTAATTAGGAGTCATCCGAAAACAGCAACGTATGTGCGGGACGAGCGGAAAGGTCAGCTGGTTCACAACAAGAGCTCAGAGTGTTCCCCTAACGCTCCATCACATTCAACTGCTTTCACCGGGTTGTCCTTCCGAATGACATAACCCATGGGATTTGGTTAGATATTCGCGTGTTTCGATCATCACCTAATTCCATATTAATAACCAGCTACGGCGGTCAATTGAATGAGGCATATTGCTACACAAATTAGCCGAATATCAGGCGGTCGCGAGAGTCTCAAGAGCGACCCGATCGGCAATACCCTCGAAAGCGCATCACAGCCGCCGTGCTCCCTTTTCCCTCGTCGCTGCTCGGAAATAATGAAGGCGTAGTGCACTCGGTAATGATGGGTACAGTTGTAAATCATGCGTATAATGTGGTCCGTTGAAGACCTATTTTACGGTGCGGGAACGTGAACTCATTTGACCTCGTCTGCCAGCAATTCACGTTAAGTTATTGCTTGAGACGCTCTTCGTGGGAACATTTGCAGGATAAATATGTGAGAAACCACACCACAACTAAGGCCTACGAAATAATATGACGGGATTCTGATGGGATTTGCGGACCACTTTTCTAGTTAGCGTTTTCATCTCCTCGAAAAATCCAGGAACCATTGATAGATTTTTGAGGGTTGGTGGATTTTGTTGATAGTGGTGTTTGCTCCTCCAAGTGGTGCCACTGGAAACTGCTCACTTTTGGGAGCTGAGCTGATCGCGGACATTCGAATGCAGGCGACAGGCCCCGTGACAGGCCGGCCTACGAATATCCACGTCACATGTTCGTGGTTAATGACGTGTCATTCCCTTGAAGCACTACCCCTGATCAAATTTGTGGGTCACAGCGGTCGATAATGGAGTTGTGGATGCCGAGTTGACTAAAAATGAAAAAAAGAAGCAAAGAAAACCGTCGATGAAGCCCTAAACAAGGATTCCCTTGAAATAAGGAAGGGCGGGGCCAGACGAGTTGTACGAACTTGCCTGCTCCACGGCTCAACTAACCCGCGCGTATTTGAATTAGCCGCTACGCCGTAATCCACGTTGCGTGTCATGGGTGTGCGCGACGTAACTCGTCCAAATGCTAAGATTAGTCGCCAAATGCTGACTTTGTAAGACCCTAGCGCCATTGTCGCGCACTTTCGAGCCGCGACAACGGCACATCTGTGCTACTCGTGGGCTACTCTATCCACCACTGAATAGATTCTTCGACACGACTTCTGCTGGGGTGTTGCTTTAAGATGTCGCAAGATCGGCCTCAAAATAAATGGCGAGACG
>MU871943.1:6329-20088 GCA_036418205.1 Ostertagia ostertagi | reverse complement strand
GAAGCACAACTAGTGCGAACGTGGACGCCTAAATAAGAAAAACCTTTAGACGACACACATTGGTTTTGAGTCCTTGTTCATAAACTTGCAATACTTGCAATGGTGCTGAGCATGACCATGTTAATAGTGATAACCTAAGTTGCGGTCTTCACTAGCCCCTCCACAAGAGCAACTAGCAATCTACCAGTAAGCTTTTGGTCATTTTGAAAGATAAAGGCCGACAGCGATAGATTCGTGGCTTCACCGTTCACGGCCAGATTCCTAGCTGGTGAGACACCGATACCGCAAGATACGCAACATTAGGGATATGCAAGATGCTTGTGACAAGCTACATTTGGATATTCATCTAGTTTTTTTGCCAAGCGTCCTTGAATGGACTCTCCGTGCTGCTTGCCCTCTCGCTTCTACTTCACGCTTTGTTAAGAAACCGGCGATGACCTAAAGTCTAAATGCAAATTGCCATAAGCATCTTTCGTTTTCCTTATGTTGCGCTTCTTGCGGTATCGTTGTCTAATCAGCTACGAATCTGGTGGTCGACGGTAAAGCCACGACTCTATCGTCGGTCGCCCAGACTTCTAGGAACCGAGTTATGAGAGTGGTGCAAACTCCGCCCACTTCGGGGTGTGCCACGCCCAGCGTTCACATTCAACCTCTACTCCTACTCTCACCTCTACACACATTTTTTTCAGGTCTCTAAGTCATCTCGGAGCCGAATTATGAGGTCTTGTAGAAGACGTTATGAGTCATGAATTTTGTGGCAAACCCCGCCCACTTTGGTGCATGCTTAGCCCACCAATAGCATTTAACCCCTTTCCCTCCGGCAACCTTATCCACTTTTCGCGCTGGGGCTTCTAGGAACCGAGTTATGAGAGTGGTGTGGCAAACTCCGCCCACTTCGGGGTGTCCCATGGCCCAGCGTCAATAAACCGGGGTGACAACCCTACTCCTCTCTCACTGCTTCCCCACAGTTTCTCGTTTCCCGGCGCCATCACGGAGCGAAGTAGACGCTGCTTGTGGAGATGATCCGAGCTACGTACCGTGTGCTGAGGCAACCCTGCCCACTTTGGTGCGTGGGTCGCCCACTGATATCAGTCGGCTATCATCTTCTTCCCCAACCTCTTTCTACTTTTTCCCCATCTCTGGAACTTATTGGAACCGAGTTATGAAGTACCGTGGCAAACCCCCCACTTTAACGCATGCTCCGCCCGCCAACAGCAGTTGACCCCCTTCCCTCTGCCCAACCCTTATACGCTTTTTTCCCGGACTCCGGGACTCCTAGGAACCGAGTTATAAGCCTAATTGCAAACTCCGCCCACTTTGATGTAAGCCACGCCCATCCCTGACATTTAGCTTCCCCTCCCCTCCTGACCTCTATCCGTTGTTTTCCGGTCTCTAAGTCATCTCGGAGCCGATTTATGAGCTCTTGTAGAAAATGCTGTCCGCTTCACGACACGCTCCGCCCATTGTGGGCGGGCCTCCGTTCACATCATGCGTGCTGGAAATACCTTAGGCATTGCTCCCCTGCACTAATTTCGTTTCTGCTCTGTAGGCTTCTCTTAACCGAGTTATGAATATTTTCACTGAGCACCGCTTTTTTAGAGAACGCCCCGCCCACCGAGGGTGGGTCTCCCCAATTCGATCTGGCTTACCAACGCACACCTATGCCCACTTTTGTCCCGGTCTCGAGGCTGTTTTGTGACTGAATTTGAAATCAACCGATGCACGCCACGCCCACTGTGGGCGGGGCTCCGCTTGGCTGATGTGTGTTTTTTACTTCTAGGAGATATGGTACACCCATCCCAAACTTGACCTGGACCCAGTAGGTTGTTGTTCGCTTAATACGGAATTTCGTGACAGACGACAGACAGACAGACAGACTTAGCGCATTATATATAGTAGGATATAGTAGGGATGATAGTCGTGTATTGGATCTTCGAACTTAATGGACTTTAGGGAGCATGGCCACCCGAGACCACTGGCAAAAGCTCATTAGCAGCTCAAAGCTCGTTACTGGTATTAATTCTTGAATTTTATCTGTATCCGAGTCCCGGAGCTTGCTACGCATCTTACTGAACTAACCAGCAGTTCCCTTCCCCAGGAGATGGAGGGCCTATGAGGAATCACAAGGGGGCGAGCATCCAATATCAAAGATTAAAAGCTCGTGACTTACGCTGAAAGGATCCTCTGCGAACACTTTGCTTCTCATCAAACGAAATCTCGCCCCCGTCGGCTTCTCAAACGGCTGGCCGAATGAGTTTTTTTGCAAAGCTAAGGAGGGCATGTAGTTCGATTATTCTTCGCTCTTCTACTGACCCGCCGACACATCTTTAGGATCTCCGCAATGCTCAACAAACGTTTGAGATGAGGAGAAATGTAGGAACTTAGGCCTTCCACTAAAATCAAAGTGCGACACTGTTGTTCTTGTCTTATCCGTTAGAAAAGGCCTCCTCTAACAAAAGACGTAGAAATGGTGCATCAAAAAGAAATCCCGGAATCAAATTTCTTCAACCTTTCCATTCTATCTTCACAGCTCAAGCTCATTCACTTCCTTCAAAGTGCAGAGATTTATCACCCACGATCTCTTGCACTTTTTATAGCCTGATGTGAGTTCTATTTGCTGTTACGCTTCCTTTCTTTTTTATAATTATAATTCAAAAGAAACTCACTCGGAACAGCGTAACTTTTGTCGAGATGGATAGTGAGATTTTGTAGACGGAATTAGCAAAGTAAGGAAGTCCGTAGACGATTAGGCACAGACCGCGAGCGACGTCAAGTACGGCACAGTGAAGAACGATCACGTAGAAAACGTTGGTAAGAACCCGTCGACGATTCCTGAAATCAAACGATGGAAACAATGGGGTCTCTGCAGACACAATGGGCTCAAAGTCAAATCTCTTGTCTGGGATTTGGAGCTCAAACCCCATGGCTGGGGTTCAATCGAACTACTTTTTGCAGAGATATTCTTCCAGCAGCCGATTTATGGCCTGATATACATTACGATGGTACGTGATTTACCGCTAGCTCAAGCATCATATGGCCAATACCCTATTATGGAATTAAGAGTACAAGCATTTCGTGAGACTGATTATCGAGCCTACTTATTTGTGTTTTCTAAAATACTTAGTGATGTGGATGTCCATGATCGACTTATTTTTTTATGAGAGTTGTGTGCAGTATGTGTTGTGGTTTTTTAACGTGCGTCTCATGCAGACGTTCATAAACCTAAAGGACGATCACGGATTGAAATATGCAACCCTATTTCAGGTCTTATCCTAGAGGTGATGGTCGCAGAGATACTGTTGTTTTGGTTAAGTCAGGATACGCGGTATCCGTTGTAGTGTATTAGCATAGACCTTATTTTGTTTGCAAGAACTATATCGCGGCCCAGAACCCCATTAAATGGAACTCTTGCCTTGTCCTGATACTGGTTTTATTTGGCAAGTGATTCTCGATGATAGATGCGATCGACTCAATCTCTGCTCTCTCAGTGCACTCTCATATATATCTGGACGAAGCTCACCTCGTGTTTAAAGACCGTTTGATCCTAGGCGATAACGCACTTCGCACGGTTACTATTATTTAGTAATGCTCGCGGTTTAGCTTCTCTCAGCGAGGATGATATCTCAGATGTATACTTCTAGCTCTGATGTTTGGAGTGAGAGGGGAGCGTGACTTTTTCGACCTTAATCAATTCAGCCGCAGGTTCGCCTTGACTATTTTATTGTTCCGGCTCATAGATATTTAAGTTTGATAACAGCCCAGAGTTCCAAAAGTTTTTTGTGACGACATTTTTCAAAGTTTTGCGATCTTGTTACGGCTCCTTGACGCAGTGGAAGCGCGTGTTTCTTGCTGTGTGGAAGACGCCACTGGCCTACGGGTTTCTAGTTGTAAGCTCCGGGTGCGAACACTTCGCGTGATCATTATTGGATAGAAGTCAAGGCGCACTTTGCATTTTTTGATAAAGTGCTTTCTACTCAATTTTCTGAAGTATATAGTGTGTATGTATCTGGCAAACATTATGTAGATTACAATTTTGTATTGGCGTCTTTGGTATCGCCACGCGCTTCACAATGTTTTTCACTTCTCCAGGAACTTGCACTATCAGTATCTTGACTGGCAGCTCTTCTTGGTTTTCTAAGCTTGCAAGAGTTTTAAGCTCTGATGGATGAAACGCCATTGAGACTAGCTTTCTGTTGAAAGGACGCCTTGCGAGGGTCAACCTTACGTGCGCAATAGAACAACGAGGGGTCGCATTTTGCCGAACGAAAGGGGGGTCGCATACAGAGGGACGGGGCTGCAAGAGGGCGACAAGGCAGTGTGCGGCAGTGCACTTTCACGCCCTAATGTTCTCCAAAAGCTCTGCACCGTGCAGCTGTCGGAAAGTCGCACAGACAAGAGCTCCATGGGAGCATTAGAGCATGCAGGGTATTATAAGTCTCACTTCATCCATTATTATCATTGATACACGGACGACGTTTTTGCTCGACAGCATTGATCAAGATCACAATAGCCAAAAATTTTGTTAGAACGTAGTGCAAAAACATGGTCTATCATGATGAATTTGTTCTTTATTCGGTGTTTTTGAAAATACAAAAGTACGTATAACAGTTAGAATGCAACACAATCATACACTAAATTTGTAGATCAGAATCTGCACACAATCACGATACTAACACCTTCTTCAGGAAAATGGAGGACTTTCAAATGCGAGTGCGACTTTTATCCACAGACAGGTGCACGGCGTACACCCGAGCAGGCGTCTTCCCACGAAAACGCCTTCACTGTCAGGGGCCGTAAGCAGACAAACTTCCTCAAGAAAATTTTGATGCTTTAAATCAAATCTAAGCGGAACAAAATGTAGCGAACTTGCTGAATTGAATTTCAAAGACCCCTTATGAAATTGAAGCAGAAGAAAGAATTCCATGAAAAGTTAACGCTAGTAATAAAGTACTCTTCGCGTAGATTCTAACGGTCTTTACCGCTTCTCATTTTATGAAGTTTGAAGGAAGTTATGGGTTCTTGAATATTGCAATGTCGCGGTTCAGAAGAAAGGCTTGAAAAAAAGTCTATGAAAATAAACGGAACGACGGGACTCAAAAAAGTTTCGGCCCTTATTCGGAAAGCACTAATCTTCTAGTTTCTAATTAGCCTTAGACATTCGCAAAAAGTTGAATACGAAAGAAGTTATAAATGCTTTAATGTCGGAAACTCGCGCTTTCTCAAAAATCGGACCCCAAACCCCCCCGAACGGAACGACGGGACTATTTTTTGAAAGATGATCGCTGGAAAATTTTCAGGTGCTTGTTCGAAAGCTCTAATCTTCTAGTTTCTAATTAGCCTTAGACATTTGCAAAAAGTTGATTATGAAGAAAGTTATGAATGTTTGAATGTCGAAAACTCGCGTGTGCACAAAAACGGAACAACGGGACGATTTTTTGAAATATTGAACATCCGCAACATTTCAAATGCTTTTTTGAAAGAAAACTATTTGTATTTTTAAAATTTTGGTGTCCGGTTCCATGAAAACGCCTGTGGACGAAGATATAAGCTTTCAAAGAAGGCGCCCGTAACTATTGGAGATTTAGATTTTCCAGCTTCTACAAGAAAGACGGTTGGACGTTGACGGAAATCTTGGCACATACCTGAAATTAGAAACCACTAGGGACATAACGGTACCTAGGTTTACAAAAAATCCTCTCAATTCCTCTAATAAAACTTTTGATATTTCATTTTGCCTCAAATCCGCGTCCCAAGCGAGTGGAAAACGCGCTCCACGCTACCTCGCGCCGCGGTAAGGGCGCGAATTCCTACATTCAAACTTTACTATTCGGTTTCCTGCCTTATTTATTTCTGTTAAGGAATGTTTCTGTTCTCTTTTTGTTAGGGAACCCTTCCGTACTGCTTTAGAGGCCCTGCTTAAGGCCAGTAGGGGGTGTCAAAAATTTTTTCGCTGAAACTTCGTCTATTGGGGTTATCGGAGGTCCTGATCACGAATATTAGATCCATTTTTGACGTTGATACACACAGAAATACACCGTAACACTAAAAAACACACATGTCCAATAGGGGGGGTCGCACTGACACCCCTTGAAATGGAGGGGGTCGCAAAAAATTTGGAATTTGCGCAACGCAGGGTTGACCCTGCGCCTTGCAGGAACGAAGAACTCTTTTGTGGAAAACTCTGTCTCGAGAGTCAACCCTGCATCACAAACTGCACCTTGTCTTCATTGATTCGGTTCAGACAACAGGAATATGCCTAATTGTATGCCATATTTTCTTGTGACATGGTTTGAATGCATCAGAGCGTAGTAATGCCGCAAGTTAGTAGCTGCGTTTCTTTGTGGCCGTGCACGCCGCCTGTTCGTGTGGACCAACGTCACGGGCCTCCTGGAGTACTAATAGTTCTTGCTATGGACGATGAATGCCAGCCAGACTGATCCCTATCACGTCATGGTGTAACTCCCTGCTTCCCACCCCGTCAACCGACCTGACCGCTTTAGACTTGAACTTGCAAAAACCGAGACAGCGGTACTGATTTCGACATCACGGGTCGTACCAGCAGTGCTGAAAGAAATGTGAAAGCTGAAGTTCACAGATGGCCCATTCATCTGTTGATATGACTCCACCTCGTGTTCAAAACCGTGCAAGTCAGAGTCAGTTCAAGAGTTCAAGATCCCATTAGGTTGTTTCTGTTGGTTTTTCCCCTGCTTGCATCACTGAGCTCATTGGTTTCTAGTGGGCTGTCTTCAGCATGGACTCCACCTTCAACTTTGTGAAGCGGAACTGTGATTGAATGTCGCTGGTCCATTTCCATTTCTCACTCAAAAATCTTTTTATACGCGTGCTTCTGCACAGCCTGCTAGCTGTTATTTTAATATTCTTCAACTCTATTAGACTATTCTTCAACACAACAATTTTGCCCTGACATCCGAACAGGAGTAATTCGAGTTTGAATAGGAAGAAAAAGAAAGAAAGAAATATGGGAAAGCCCAACTGCTTATTCGAAGCACCATTATACACCTATTTTTTCGAGTGGACAGTTTGTTCTCATAACAATTTTTCAATTGGAGCACTTCCTACAACGAACTGCGAACGTTTTGAATGACAGATTTGAGACGGTTCGTGTGAGTGCGGTAGTTCGACCGACGTCTGTGGGTGCGAATTCTGTTCATTAGTATTCTTGTGAAACTCATGGGAGTATTTACTGTATGTTGTAGATTATACATATATGAACCATAAGTGCAAGGTAACACATATACAGATCAAACGCTGCAAAAGCCTTCCTTTTGACGCGAAGGACGTTTCAAAAGCAAATAAAGTACATATAAACTATTAGGTCGTGAAGAAAGTTCTTGCGCTTTTCGGTGTTTCGTTTTTGAACGCTTTATTTTGTTACGAATTCAAGCAAGCCGCCAATGAGCTGTATGTGGTTTTGAAGAGCTTTTCTTGTTCTATCTAACAGCTAGGCTAGCTATGTTTCTTATCAATTAGTCCTGCAAACATCCTACTCGTAGACCTTTTGCCTATAATTTGTCACTTTCTCGACTACCTGGATAGCTTCTCCAAAGAGTTATGCTTCAAAAACCAACATGATGCGGAAACGACCTCCGCCGGGTTCATCGTCTCTAGAGCTCCAGTATTCTGCACTACCGGGCTGATTCAACGCAGCTATTATTGGCAGAGGTTTGTGGATTCTAACAGTCTTTACTCCAATCAAAAAGGTTTCGAATGAGCCGAGATACAGGCATTTGAAAATCAAGGTCCAAAAGCGCAAGAACTTTCTTCACGACCTAATACATGCTATTGGGTTGTCTCATAATTCCTGTCTCAATTTCGACACTTTTGTTTATTCAAGTTTTATCTCTTCTAGGAAACAACTGATCAATAGCATAACCACCATCATGGTCACTGATATGCGTGCATTTGCTAGTGAGCGTTTGGAAGCTTCCAGCCCAGAATGAAGGAAGCTGGGGGTTGAAGAATTTGGAGAAGTCGTTTTTGGGGTTGTCGCAATCCTTAACTTTCTTCTCTGGCAGATGCTATTCAGGGCGCAGGGGAGGCGATAGTCCGAGAGCGATGCCAATGCTATATGGTGGATGAGGTATCGTGGCCCTGGCTATCTCCCTCAGAACGTGGTGAGTTGGCATTGCAATGTGAGGTCTGGCGTACATTTGGAGAAAGGAGAATCTGAGACGTTTCTGACGATTCCCTCGCAATACCGAAGCCAGCCTAGAGGGCTATTCCACGCTGACTTTAGCAATGCTTGTCTTCATACATTGAAGTGGTTCCCAAACCAGGCCACCCAGCGAATCCAACAAACGAGAGCGATATTCTCAGAAAACGGAGTTCGGGCTTTGGTTGAGCTGGTGCTTCCTGGCTGCGAGGCAGCCATCAGACGTGCCGCATGTTGTTGTCGCAGTGGACTCATGACTCATCTCCACTGGTGACCGATTAGGGAAGGCTCTGCCGTCGCAGAATGAATTTTCCCCATGGTCAGGCGTGCTTCTCGCTCATGGTCGGCCGGACCATAAGGTTTCCATCAAGACTTCATTCTGCAGCAGTCCTTTCCATACTGATGGCGTGTGCTGGTGCATCGGCTGCGCCCAGGTATCTGCTACAATACCCTGGTAGCAACGTCCGGAGGCACTCCCAATTTAGGGTGCAAGGGGCGCTCATCAAAAATGACCGCAGGCCCAGTATGAGGTTGAAGTTCATAGCTCGTTTCGTCTTTGCCGTTGCGATTGGACCACTAGCTCAGTACCCTATCAGTAGCAGAGACTGAGTCAAACACAGCGCTGATCTTCTCTGTTGTCCTCCTTGCAACAGAGTTCATTTGAGGATCGTAAAGCATAATCATTCATTTAGTCACTGACCTATTTTTATTCCTAGTTGATTAACCCGTTAAGGGCTTGCTCTTCCTGACCTACGCGTTCTTTGAGGCTCTTCAACATATCAACGTATTTCGCAATGGAACGGTCTCAGACAAAAGAAATTTGAATTTGAACAGAAATGAGACAGGAATTACGAGACAGCCCAATAGTTACTATGCCAAAGGCTTATTTTTTCCAAATATCGTGGGAGTGTACATAGTTTTCGGCCTGCAAGAAAAGTTCAGCTTACCAGGAAAGGTCATTTGGCCAACCTGGCCAGTTTGAAAAGAGGTGTGCATTTCAATACGCGTCCTAAGATGCTGAGCTCAACTCTGCTTTCCGTATCTGCTAAACGCTTCTCTGAAAAAAGTCACGAAGGTCTTTCCTTTCCCACCTTTCGCTTGATTTTCCATGCTTTAGCCTGCAAACACAATTGTATAGGCCTTCTTGCAGTATACCCCTCATGGAAGTCCGCTTTCAAGGTTTGACTCGCGTCCTGATAACGGGTCTTAGCCTTCTAAATACAGTTCGGGTTCAATTTCCGATACAAAACGTGTCTGTTCATTGCATTTTTTCGAACACTAGCTGAGATAGCCAGTTTCTGAAACATTATTTATTCTAAACTGAAGCTACATTTATGAAGAGTGTGCACAGATCCCCTTGAGTTTGAGCACTATTTGTCAGTGAGGGTCCATGATGCCCTTGTGCAGGTGCTAGGCTTTTCCGTGGCAAGTAAGTATCGCATCGTGCTCAGGAGATCAGATTCCTCAAAAACCGACTTTCTCAACTGAGGTAATGAAAATCATGGTTGACGACGAAACAGATAGCAGGATTAACCGACTCCACAAATTCCAATTTAAGGGTGAAAAACGTGGACGACGGAAAATGGGTAGAAGCGGCAGTCGTAGGCTCCTGTGACTATAATCAGCCCTGTAAGACCGACTAGATGACGAAAATGACTCGTTCGATATTCTTCGAATTAGGTCAAAAATTTCAGACTTGGCATAAAAAACTTTGGCCCCCAAACTGGGGAGTCCCGAACCCCCGTATCCAACGCAGTATCCTTACTACTTGATCGGAGCGACAGTGCCTGGCGTCTGCGCTACTAGGCTCAGAATAGTCAGGAGCGAATGTCATATTTCGTTATTAACTGCCCTTAAACTTCTACGGTGACTATGCGCAAACACGTCGGACTATTAGTGTCAGGCCTCTTAGCTACTCGCACGACGCAATGAGGCCATAGCTCGACCAGACCTCTGCTTCGTGATCCAAGACCAACTGACCGCTATGCGCTTTATTCTACTTCACTAATCCTTTTCAGAGAAGATATCCTTCTATTTTATAAAGCGCTAACTTTGTGTGTCGGTTTGTGTGTCTGTATGTGTGTGTGTGTGTGTATGTATGTATGTGTGTCCGTCCGCAAAATGAAGTGAGTGAGAAGGAAGCTCATGGGATAAACAAACCGCTAACAAATCGGGTAGCTTACAGGATTTGAGATATCAATGTTTTGTAGCAGGATAGTTGTGATAACACTCTTAGGGCTATATAAACACCTGCTTAGCACACTTCCGTTCATTCCACATGGTGCTGCAGTGGCAGCTGGAGGGCAGTGGAGAGAGGAAGGGAGGATGAGGAAGGGAAGCGAAAAATCTACCGTCATATCATGATTGTGTCCCTTCTACTGTATGAAACACCATTGTGTTGCATACGCGTCACTTCCAGGAGGTGTTGGTGTCACAGGAGGAAGGGACCATAGCGGAGGATAGAAAGCTTGCGCAGGAAAGGAAGGTCCCGGCGGTTGACGGGGGACTAATCTGGTAGATAATAAAAGCAGATTCGAGCTCAACCTATCAAGGCGCGTAAGAATGTATACATTTCATTTCAATTGGTCAGGTTGGCCAAATGACCTCTCCTGGTTAGTTGGCTCAAACTTCTTAACAAGTAAATAAATAAACCTTAATAATAGAGGAGATGCATGTGCAGTAAAAGAAAGCATGTGAAAAAGAAAATAAATGGCATCTGACCTGACGAGAGCTGAGATCACAAAGAGATTGAGAACGACTGAAAGAGCACCAAGTTGACCACAAAGGAACACTGCTGTAGAGGCCATCTGTAAAGGAAACCTTGTGAAGGCTGGAGGGAGAAATAAACTGGGAGCGTCTTTCAATAAATCAATTTAACTCGACACAAAAATTGTGTGAGAAAAAAAGCTTCATTTCGACAAATCGGAGTCATTGAGAAGAGCGAATCGCGCCTCCATCATTGCCAGAGGAAAAGCAATGAAGAGCGCAAAGGCGAAAGAATGCACAGCAATCGGAGAATGTTTCCTTGGAACTGATTCAATTCGTTGAATGAGCTCAAATGTGATAAGATAGCAATCATTGGAACAGGACTCAGCCATGTCTGGTGAATCACAGAATTTCCCAGAAACACGTGCAGGTTCACACACAAGGCCATAACTATGAGAAAGTACCGCTTCCTGGATACGTGGTAATCATGGAGGTAGTGAGAGTGATGATAGAAAATTTCAAAAAACTGGAAATATCACTTCCCTCAATTACTTAAAGAATATGACTTTCAGCGAAATCTGAATGCTCCGTTTGAAAAGCCATTTTTCAGAAGAGTGAACTTGATGGCAAAGTAAACCCGAGAGAAAATTGAGCCTGTTTTTGAATCAGTAACTCATCCCATTTTCCGTTGGAAGTTGCATAAAATGGAGTGCTTGACAGGTCAAACATCTGCCCAATTGCATCCCCGATTCTCTTTCCCTGCCTGATCGGCTAAATAGACTTGGCGGAAATGGGCTGAAGGCAGTGCAATTCGGACGCGAATATATCTACATAAGGAGATCTCCGTGGAGAGAATGCGGCCGCAGTCCTAATAGCATCTACCATGAGAGCATCGGAGCCGCCCTCGGACAACGAGCACAGAAATCCTCTTGAGGTTTCGTTTGACATTTTCTCAAGTCTTTTCCAAAGTACACAAATGGAAAGAAAATGGAAGGTAGCAAAAGTCTGAACAAGTGAAAATGATTTTGAAGGGAGGCGACAGCGGCAAATTTGTACTTGCAGTGCAAACTTTCAAAGAGCGGGATTATATATCAACACAACAAACAACATGAAGTAAAGCACGCGAACATCAACATGATGAATAGAAGTATAAAATCAATAAATTGACATAGAGACATGAACGAATAACTGCAATGAGTGGAAGTGAAGAGGGACTTTCCCATGGCACTGCGCCGAAACATGTGATTTACTGGTTCGCCCGAAATATCTCAAGAATTCAGCATTTGTCCCTTATGTACCCGGCGTCCACTGCAGAATTCGCAACACAACCGACGACGGACACAAAATTTATTATAGTTTCTGCCGAAATGGCTAGCCTGGTGCACTTATGTTGTTTCAATTGTTGTAAGTTGCAACTTCATTTATCAATTATCGGCTATCACTACAAATTACTAGTTATCAGATTTACCTGGAGGCATTCGTAAATTATGTTGTGGAGTCTGTAGTGCAGACCTCCCTGACCGCCGGATACAAACGGTACATATAAATGACGGCTGTAGAAGGCCAAGTACATGCACATTCGCATTTTCTCCTCTATTCTTTCTGCCCTTTTCATTTCCTTCGAGTTCTCGAAGATTTTTCCAGAGAAAAAAATGACATTCCTGGACAAGGTTCTTCGAGAAGCACAGAAAATTACCTCGCAAAGTAGAGAAACCCTACTGAGTTCCGACTTCTTTTTTTCTGTTAATTGCTGTTTTGGCCGCAGTTAACAAACTAGATGTTTGTTAACAAGTTAACAAACAAACTAGCCGCTGGTAGCGCACTAGTCCGGAAAACGAGGGGTACGGGTTCGAATCCCGTCTGGGGCGAAAGTTTTGTTCATAACCCAGCATTCTTGAAACCTACTAAGTTCCTTCAAAAATGAAGGAATCATCCATGTAAAGTTGCTATTCCCTATTTCTTCCATATAAGTGCTACATGCGACCTCGAGAGATGGTGTGCAAAGTTTCGTGAATGAAAATTAAGTTTTCGGAAAGAAACAAGGCTTTGAAGCCTTGTTTTCTTTTATGAGCCCTTCAGCTCCGCCCTTCAGTACACTTTGTGGACGGGAGGGTCTAGCCAAAGGGACCATGCAAAGAAGAACGCCCTGGAGTGTCTACGTGTTACAATTAATTGAAGAAATCCAATTGGAGTGGTCAACTTCGTAAACCAGAAACAAGGATTGCCTGTTCCCATGTGCGACTCTCAATGAATCTTGGCATGAGTCGTAGAGAATATGTCAGTATAGT
Organism: Ostertagia ostertagi; assembly: GCA_036418205.1. Taxonomy (NCBI): domain Eukaryota; kingdom Metazoa; phylum Nematoda; class Chromadorea; order Rhabditida; family Trichostrongylidae; genus Ostertagia; species Ostertagia ostertagi. The sequence goes on along the minus strand of MU871943.1, from coordinate 6,921 downwards.
GAATAAGCTCCAACCAAGATTGATAACAACTTTTAAGAGCTATAAGACTTTCAAAATAAACTCTGGTTTAGCTGGAACATAAAGAAGGAAATGGTTTGCTAACCATTCAATATCGGAGTTTGAAGTTCGAGATATTTCTGTGAAAGGCCTATGGCCTAAGCCTAATTTGAAATTACTTTAGAATTAAATTAAATTTTATTTTATTTTTCGAAAATATTTGCTTTACATGTTTATTAAATGCCCGTAAATCGAAAACTTCGTTCCGCGATGGAATCATTTTAGCCTCATGGTCAGACAGAAATTTATTCCCAGTGATTAGGGATATGCCACGGCCACGCTAATCAGGGAAGGCCCATAAGCTGTGAAAATGCGTTTAAGACAAATTTTCTATATCATTAAATTCTATATCATAGGCTTTTCAAGTGATTCCAGAATCGAGCTAATGACGGTCCGAAGCCAAGATCGGTTCACAATTTCCATGGAACTTTTAATGGAGATCGGGTAATTATGAAGTATACTTTTTACAAATACAATAATGTTTGATTTCCTGACATGATTGAGAGAAAATTTTACTGTTACTTTATTATGTGGG
>MU871942.1:787-18872 GCA_036418205.1 Ostertagia ostertagi | reverse complement strand
GTTGTAGGGCTCATGCGAGGAACACAGAACCATGATCCATTTTTCCTGAACGCCTCCAGGAATGTCAAAACAGTGGTGAAGAAATGGTCCAGAGTTCGATCCCCGGTGATGACTAATTTTTGCAATATAGTTTGGCGCCCCAGATTGCCGCCAAATGGCGCCATCGTCGAGAATAGATGTCGTTTGCGGCAATTTGGAGGCGCCAACATAAATTGCAAAAATTTGTCATCACGGAGGATCGAACTTTGGACCATTTCTTCCCGCTGTTTTGACATTCCTGGGGGCGTTCAGGAAAAATGGACCATGGTTCTGTGTTCCTCACATGAGCCTCTACAACATTCAGAAACCATTTTGAAAAAACGCTCCATGTCCTGAAAGACTCCCTTGTTAGTTATGCGCAAGGAATATTGTTGGCCTAGAGCCCATTTCTGAGGCCAGTCCAAGGAATTTTGATCGACACTCCTTGCCAGTCAACAAATAGTACGGCCCATATTTGTTTACTCTTGTTGAAGTACTCAAAGTTGTTTTCAGGGAGTTGAAAAGAAAAACACGGACAGTTTCACCGCAGAGCCAATCGGGTATGGAACACTGAATGGTGGTCCGTATAGACGGAGGCTCAGTGAATCCGGCGGAAGCGAGCTTCCTCCTCCTAGAGAGGTCAGAAGAGCGATGAGGTGAGCACTCATAAATCTTTCCAGGTCAGAGCGCAACGGCCGTCCCCCTAGGCAAGTTCAGGCCTTCATATGAACGAGCAAAGGCTACGCTAAGTGGTGTGGTCAGCGTGTCCTCTAAGAAGCTGCTCATCGAATAGAAAGTCCGATGGATGGCACCTGTGAAAGCCCATCGCTGTCCTTTTTTGTAACGCGTTCCCTTTGCTTATCCCAGCCTTTGATGGCGTTGGCCACAGAAGGATGGCACGGCTATACCAAAAACAATCTTGAGGTTCCCAGGCCTGCATTGCGAAAAGGTTCATTTGTGGGTTGTCGGCCTGAAATGAGAATGCCTCGACGAATGTTTGATTTTCTTACGCCAAGGTCCCAACCATGACCTAGAAATTCACTACTTCGTGTCTAAGAGTTCTATGAGAATAAGCGCCCCGAGATTTAACAACTGAGCACTGCGCAGTCGTTATCAAAACCGACGGAATCTGATCATTCGGGTACACTTTTAAGGCTTGACTCGGACATAAGAGCATCATTGTTTAGCCGCGGCAATGGCCCCCCAAACTGTCTGAATAAGACTTGATAGAACCATATGCACCGCCAGGCTTGTGATCGAGAAGCGGCCTGATCCTTGGGAATTTCATTTCTGTGACTCAAAATCAGAGCGTTCCGCTAGTTGATCAGTGGGATAATCATGAGTTACTACGAACCGTCAGTAGCACGGCCTGATGGCCCTGCTCGTCGCAGCCAAGGCACCGGCTAACCAAGACCTAATCCGTGTGCAAAGATTTGTATATAAGTGGGCCCAACAACGTTTCTTACAGTGTTATTGCTATAGTCGTGACAGAGTACTCGGCGAATAAGCGAATCTCTGGAACAGCTTCCGAGGTTGGTCGCAGTATGGGAGAGAACCGTCTCAACGTCCAAAATCTCCCTTTCTCCGAATAGACGCCCCGACTCACATTGCAAAGGTAATTCGCTACGTTCTGAGGGAAACTGGCTGGACCATGATACCATGCCCATCGTATAGCCCTGGCATCCACTCCATCAGGCTACCCTTCTCACAGTGCCTTGGGCAGCAGCGGCGAGAGAAAAAACATGTAACTTAACTACAACGAAGAACGAAACCTTGCTGTGATTCCTAAGCTCATTGCCTCCCCCATCTAGGAGCAAGCATGCCAAAGGGTTTTCCTTGTGCATAAGGATAAGGATAAAGGATAAAGCATTTGCCGTTGATCAATCCCTTTTGGGATGCGGCACGCATTCTACTTCCATTTGTACATTCGTAGTGGCGTTTGAATGCGATGTGGCCTATACAATGACTTGCGGGGGCCAGCCGATGTACAAGTCAGTGTTTTTATCCTCCCAGACAAGTCTGGTACCAATTAACCGACCCCGGAGGGATGGAAGGCTTGGTTGGCCCGGGCGACTCACGACCCAGGATTTGATCCCGGACCGCTCGCGTGGTAAGCGCGCCACTTGTCACTACACCACTTCCGCCCCTGGCATATGGTAATTATGGAAATGGTCATATTTTTATTTGATCAATGATTTTTGAGAAAAGATAAAACTCGATAGAGAAAAGTGTCGAATTCGGACAACCCAATAATTAGAGGCTAATAGTTTTCGTAAAGCATAACGAACAAGGTCATTGCGCAGTGGCAAATGTCGCGATGACAATGACAGTAGTCCGGTGATCGAATCCCTTGCCTAGACCCGTCCAAGTCTTTTCCATGGCGGCCGTGAGAGTGTTGTAGAATGAACCTCTTGCGAAAAGGGTGGCACTGACCTCAAGGCTGGGTTTAGCGCCTCAATGTATAGCCGAAGTGGCTTAAAATGACATTATAATCATTGGGTTGCGATGTTAGCAATTGCGGCGCCTCCTGAAGAGTGGTTGTTAGAAGCCAACCTTCATTCTCCACCATTTGATCTGATCAGAAATATTGCAAAAGAAGCCTCATTTCTGTTGGCAATTTGTATTACCTGGGAAACTTCCCGCCCGAATTTTTTTCAAAGCTTCAGCCAGTCTCACTTGCAAAAGGGTTGTGAGTAGGGCCAAGATGAGGGGGAGATCCCGACAGGGCTGGACTGGGTTTCTGCCGTTTGAATCACCACGAAATTCTGAAACCAACTTATGCACACCTATTATTTTTGAGACCCATTCGTTTTGTTACTTCCGAAAGTATTCACAATAACATCATTATTTGCCATCTGGTGTTCATAACGAAGCTGCACGTCATACGGCTGAGACAGTTATGCCCCCCGAATGGTATGCCTCTTCTACTGTCATAACCGAAAAAAGAACACCCAACTGATTAAGAGAGCTCCAAGTCTTCTGTTTAGTTTCAGGTTTCATAACTTTTTATACCCTACCGTTTTTACCTACGCCTTTTGTACGTGTCTTGCGGACATACTGATTATTCTTTTTGATCAGTAACACCGAATCGATTCCCTGATACATGTGGGCGTTCAGTTCAGGCAAGAGTATTCTAAGCAAGGACCTACAGCACGTGTATAGGATTTTTTAACAAAAGGATAAAGGATAAAGCATTTGCCGTTGATCAATCCCTTTTTGGGATGCGGCACGCATTCTACTTCCATTTGTACATTCGTAGTGGCGTTTGAATGCGATGTGGCCTATACAATGACTTGCGGGGGCCAGCCGATGTTCAAGTCAGTGTTTTTATCCTCCCAGACAAGTCTGGTACCAATTAACCGACCCCGGAGGGATGGAAGGCTTGGTTGGCCCGGGCGACTCACGACCCAGGATTTGATCCCCGGACCGCTCGCGTGGTAAGCGCGCCACTTGTCACTACACCACTTCCGCCCTATATTTCTCTTAGCTAACCACCTCTTATCAAGCCCTGGGATGGTCAGCTGACTTGCACTTGAGAAACTCTCACATGCACTTTTGTCCCTTGATATCTTCTGGGCTACCCAGAAAACACCATTATTATGACTGCTCTTGGCAGAACTTTCTTCAATCGAATTTTCTTCAAGACCGCTCTCTCCCTGTGCATTTGCTAAGGGTTTCTCAGTCCTCGGCGACAGACCTATTGCCGCCAATCGTTTGCGTAGTCGTCGTATCGAATGGCCTCCCTCGCTGTAACTTCTCCTTGACGCGATGGTTTAGAAAAAGTAATAATCAATGTTAAACAGCGCGGCATAGAATCGGCGGCGTCGTCTACGGAGTGCTGCTGCTTAATTTCCGTTGTTGTAATGGCGAAATGGTTGGTGTGCGGTTGCGCGACGTTGTACTTCCTGCTGGGAAGCAGGCAATTTTTCAGAAGCCCACGGCTCCATATGGTCGCTCAAAGGCGCTAAATCTTTCAATTCGGCACGGTTTTTAGTCATCAAGGACAAGGGCACTTGAGTTGAGGGTGTCAGGTTGACTGAACTTATTTGCCTAGAAAAATTCACAACACCGGAAAGAAAAAAAATATCAAAATATACAGTTCCGGGTGGGGTGGATTGGTAAGTGGCGCCGCTAATAACCGCGCAGCTCTCTTGATCACATCTTGTCAAGACATACCACGCCTTCCATCGTTCGGGGGTGGAACTTCACGAGCAGAATGAAGCCCTTACCTCAACAGCGGCTTCTTCTTCTTCTTCTTCTCCCTAGCGTTTTCCCGCACAGTCGCAGGGTCCTCTGTTTTTGTCAGCCGTCGCCATGTTGTTCTATCCAGGGCATCTTCTGCTGTGACCCCCACCTCAGTGAGGTCCTACAGCGGCTGTTCCCCTCAAGTCATTGTACAGGCTGTGTCGCATTCATATGCCGCCACGATTCTGAATGGATATAGAATGCGTGGCTCATCTTGGAAAAAGGTTATTCAGCGACCAGAGCCTAATTTGATTCTGTGGTACTCCACTTCCAAAAATGATTTCAGGAATACGGATCGGGCATTCTGCAAATTTGGTGGTTCGTTCCCTGATGCCACTGAAATAATCAGAGTTGGCTGCGTTATTCTTACGCCGAGAGCGAGCATCCTACAGGACATCTAGAGTCAGAAAATCGTGGTGGTGAAGTGAGAAAAGCGAATTAACTGTTCCTTAGCCAATTCATTTTAATGCGTTTTTCAACCGGAAGAATAGTACACTGACATGTATCGTACGCATTATAATGAGCACAAGCGCTCTGGGTTCGTACTATCTGCGCATGGCTCTGGGAGATTAACAGTGGTGTACACAATTCCGGCTCAATTTGCTTCTAAGCTCGCCGCCGAGGTGAGTAAGCCCGAAACGGTTAGCCGAGTTAGGATGATAATATCCCGGCTGCGGCCAACAAACCTCACTGATCGTATCACTGCTGGCACGATGCCATAACCACCACCATTCCACGGATGTGAATACCCTCTTAGCGGCTTGAACTTGTGCTCGGGCACATTGCGAAACTTTCGCCTTTAGATCCATAATGTTGCAAATGGAGACCTGCAGCAAATGATACTCGCTATTTGAGTCTTCAGTAAACTCTCAAAGAAAAGTGGCGAGGATGTAGGGCGCCAGCGAAGCCTAGTGAGATCACGCAAGTATAAGGGGGACGCACTTGAATAAGCGAAATACGCTCGTGGTCTTTCGCACCGTTTTTTGGGCCTCAGCTAAATGCGATGCGCTTTCTCTGGTCCCTATCGCCGATCTAGTTTCGAGTGCTGGCTCTGCTATCGCGCTTGATAGGAGCGCCCGAGATAGGCAATCTATCAGAGGTCAGTGGGGGTAGGGTTTGTTTAGAGTAACTCTTACCTCTTAACTTTCCCTAAAGGCCCCTAAAGACTGCAGAACTATAGTTCCCACAAGTGTGGGCGTTGTTGTGCCCACAAAGACGTGCGTTTGCCTTTTTGGCAATAAAACGCCTCATTCACCAAATGTTTGAGTGTTTATTGGAATGAAAGCGACGGACTGCCGAGATGATTCACAGCGATGACGGGATGATGATGAATCCTCGATGGGGCTTCCACATCAGCACCACATTCTTACGATACTACCAAGTTATAAGGGGAAATCATTCATGTTGGGTCACCTGGGCACATTTCCCATAGCCTGGCGCAGACTATCAGACTTTGCTGACCCTCCCGACGCTGTTCTATGATCGACCAATTTTCCTTTTCCCGTGATGACCCGATGGAAATGTACCCCGTCGCGTATATCGCCGTCGGTCTGCTGCCGGTGACGAACCACACCCACGATTCGCCCCGCCTCCGTTCTTCCCCATTGCGCGAATTCCACACACGCTTCCATCGCTCTGACCTGCCATTTACTACTGTTCCTGTTGTGCCATCTGTGAGAGACAGAGTTTCTCTCCAGGAAAGCTATTAATGCCGGATCTGTGGTGTTTCAGCAGCGGTCGACTGTCACCGACCGATGCCACTCATCCGAAAAATTCAACCTCGCAACCATTACTTTCATCTGATGACGACGATCGTCGTAGCCTTCGTAGCGACGTGGTGCCACATCGGACTCTCGTCATTCCGAGCTCAATTCCTGGTGGTAAAACGATCGAGATCCCACTTGGATCTGTCAGCCTAACCTCATCACGGCAGGACCTCAGTTCTTCCCGAAATGATCGTGAACGTAGCCCAAAGCCGGAGTCTCAAATGGAAAAGCTCACACAACGGCTCAAGAACCTCGGTGAGTCGCTTTCGTGTTCGTTTTGATTTTCTGTTGTTGTCCAGCGGTTTTTCCTTCTATGGCTCATTCCTCAGCCGGCTCGCTGTTTGCTGTTAGCCCCATTGCGTTCCTTTTAAGGAATGCTGAACACCATCTCTTTCTTTGCTCAACTCGTCTGGTTTTAGGGCTATTTCCTGTTGAATCTGTTTGATCTGGTCAGCGTATTGTTATCGCACGGGCCTGGAATGATAGGCCTATTAAAGGGCCTAAAAGTTACCGGTATCGCGCCGAAAGACCGCGTTATCATTTTGGTGTTCTCTTGTTTGCTCGCCGTCACACACACAATGTGAATGAAACTCGAGTGACAATGACCGGTATCGATTGATGTTATCAACGCCTCCTCATCGGCGACCGATCAATCCGTGGCCATAACATCGGGGATTATCACTAGCGCTCGCGCGATGTGGGGACGTTCCACTGGAGCAATCGTGATGGGGTTAGCGATCGATGGAGGGGGGGGCTCTATACAAGTGGGTGGGCACGCCCAGCTTTTCACGCATGTCAAGTGACTGCCCTCACCCCCCCCCCCCCCTACCCCTAGATTGGCTACACTCCCCCTGGCTCACGAATTCCCCGATTCTCGTGACAGTATAGTAGCGGGCAGCAGTCCCACTACATACATTTCTGTTCAAAAAATGCGGCGTGCCCACCCTACTTGTATAGCACCGGAGAAGGGAGGGGGGGAGTTAGTCTGCGGGCGTGGGTGGGTTCATCTACTCCATGAAGGGAATGTGCTGATTGGCGATGATCCACGAAACATTCCTTCGGCGCTGGACTAGTTCTCCATGCGTTGATGTAGTGGTAGTGATGTCGGTGGATTAACACACTGACTGACGACCGCGTGCACTACCAAAACATCTCGTCCGATCACATCGATTCGCCGGGTTCGGGCTTAGCGCACGAGAATTGCGCGTGCTGACGCAGACCATTGCGGTTTTGGATTGGTTGCATTACTTCTTCTGAGACATTCATCCCACAGATAGAAACCGCCCTAGGTTTCTTATTTGGGAAGATGGCCCTGCCGAACTGCTTCGCCGTGGAAATCAGGCCGGAATCCTACAGGGGATCTTTGCAGTTGAAGGAAGCTTCTCAGAGTTGTCTCGTTTTCAGCTCCCGGCTAGCTTGCTATGTCAGTCTATAGAGCCTTACTGGGGCATGCAGTTTCCTAATACAGGCCATCACCTCAGAGAAGGACACCTGCTGATTAGTTGGCGTAATGAGCTTGATCTAATTCCTAAGCTTAAAGCCTACTTTTACGGCTCCACTCAGCGCAGCTCTGCAGGACCTACGTAGGAGATAGGGCTGAACCGTCTCGCCACATCTGGTGTCTGCTCGCATATAAGAATCACTAGACGTTTTTGTCTTGGGCCACTTAAGCATTGAGTAGGCATTTGTTGGTACTTTAGAGGCCCAGTATGATATCGTTAGGCGTAGCAAGTTGATATAACCCTATACAAAGTGCGAGATGTGATACAGGATCTATTCAAATAAGGCTACTGTAGCGAAACAACCTAAGCCAGGCAAGCTCATAAAAATTCTCCAAACCTCCTATGAACCAAAAAACAAACTCCATAAACCCAGTAGGAACCCTTCACGCCATCGCTAACCACAGACCCATCCTCGAACAACATCTGCTCTTTTCTTGAGCCCTTCTTCACTTCTCAGAGATTCGATAGTCAGTACAAACTCGTAGAATAACGATTCACCTCCGATGGCATGCTGACTAACCAGTTCAGCCGGTGTCGTGGAAACGAGAAAATATCGATAGTAAAGTTTCTCTGTCAATCAGCGTCAACGTTTTTCTTTGGCGGAATGATTCAGCTATTTCTCCATAACGTTATAGCTTTTTAACAAATCAATAGATAAGTGAAATATGAGGTTCAAATCTCAGGAGGGTAATTCGTTCAAGGCCAAATAAATGCATGTGTATCTGCTCAATCAGCAAGAGCCTACGCGACTATTATGTTACTCCTGGGGAGAGTTTTGAGAAGAAAGGAAAGAAATTCTGGAGGGACCCTAAAAAACTCAGGCGAGATGGCGCTTTTTGAATTCCTCTTCAGCGTCTCTTTGGCTCTCGAGATCCAAAATCCACTATAAACTATTCAGAAATCTGGGATCTGGTAGTCTCTTCTTGGAACTTCTAAAGCAGATAGTATAAGGCAGCTACTGGGAAGATGAGCGCCATTTTCTAAGGGCCTAACTGGAATCTGTCTAGCGCTTCTATTTGGAGTGTAAAGCGTCGATGCTTGTAAGGTTGCATGTTCGATTTTCACTGGGTGATCTCATGAATTATTCGTTGGACACTTGCCAATTTCTAAGCCATGGTTTTACAAAAAAGCCTGATTTATTTGGGTATTTTAGAACATTCTTACGCACTTTTATTTCTGAAGGGGTCCTTAGAAATAGCTTAAAGGCTCAGCTCTTAATCCATTGAGCTTCAACTTGGGCGCTAAGACCTTATTAAAAAACCTGATTCAAGGTCCCGACGTTCTAGTGTTGTACTTAAGAGCAGGATTTTAAGGTCTGGACAGTACCCAGCTTTGATCTCAAGTGCTTTTTGTAGGTGGAGCAGACCCACGTAAAGTTCCTTTCACTTCCCGAAGCAGGACAAGCCCATGGCATCGTTCGCAGTCGTTTCGAAGGTCATAGTAGCTTTTCACCCATGAGCTTTCACTTAGGGTCTTCCCAATTCCGTAACCGTATAGGGTTTCGCGAGGGTAACACCTGTCGTCGTCAACGTCGTCGTTGTCATCACCATCACTCAGAAACCAGTTAACCGTATAGCTCAAACGCAGCCGTTGTGTTTTCTGCCGCTCATGCTGTCGTTTTCTCTTTCGTTCATTCATTCATTCATCCGTCGTCGTCGCCGTTCTTACATTTCTTTTCACCCTGTATTTAGCATGGATAGCAATTGGACGAATCTCTGCGTTCGTTCCGACCGGTCAGTCTGGGCCTCACCAGTCTCATTGTCAGAGGAACCAATAATTAGAAGAAAAGTCGCTTTGACGATCCGTGTCCGTGGTTATATCCGTTTGCTTTTTACCATCTCCCCATCTCGCCTTTTCTCTGGAAGCCGATCTCTTCTCACTGGGGAGCCTTCTGAAAGGGTTACGGACTTTCCGCAATCGAAACCCTTATATGAATTTTTATATTAGTACTTGAATGCCTCATCTTCAGCAAAACCGTTCCGAAGCCCCAGCCGTTCGACTGATGAGCGAGACAAGCTACGATGCGCGAGTCCAGCTGACAGCAGTGGAATCTCGGCTGATATTACTGACTCGAATTCCGGTGAAGATACTAAGGTAAGCCAGATATTCAGAGCATCCAGCTCCATCTGAGTTTAGCCACTTGGACGCTTATTTATTTTTGAATTTATTATTTTTGTATTTATAATTTTTCAACTTGATCCAGACAAAAATAAAGTTCATTTGATAAATAGAGCAACTTTCTTGTTAAAATATTCTCATTGAATCTCAATGATTAGCTGTTCGCGTCGTCAGTGATCTCGATAGTAATTTTCTTGGAAAGCGGCTGTGATGAAGTTCCTAATCCTAAATCCTAGCCCAACAATCCTGGTTCCACTTTCGTCATTTTCGATACGGGGTCATTTTTTCGGAATTGGGCAGTATCGGGAATTCCGATCCATGCAAAGCAACCGAAAGGGTATTGTTCGCTCGGACCTTGATTGAGATCGTCAATCCAGCGTACCCGTATTTGGTATTTTGAATAGATTTCAGTGTGGCTCCTTCAGGGAAACACCACTTTTTGTGGGTAGTTCCTTTAACGGAACAAGACCTTTCGTCAAGGACTCATGCATAAAATAGCCAGCTTTCAAAAATCTTTGAGATTGCGCCACACATTTTGCTTTCGCCTGAAAAGTGTAGACCCATTGAAATGCATCCCGTATCCGTACAGTCTACAAAAATTGGCTTATTCGCGAGAGCATTTTAGCGATCCCAGGTTGGCATGGTGCCCTGGTTGATATGGTAGGGGAGAAGCGGGTGGATGGCCCAGAACTCGAGGACCCTATCACGAGCCATACGAAAAGGCGACTCGCCGACTCCCCGCTCAAATATGTAATTTGGCATTTCACGAGCAGCCGTTGCGGTTTTGCAGCTTTGTAAGAATCCAGTTTAAATAAATGCAAATTCTAAGATATTTCTTGACTACTGCAGTACCCCGCAAACCCCACATACGAGGAAGGTTCACATTATATGAGAAACTGCGATCTATACTGCGATCGATACTAATCAATTGTTTTTGAAAACGCCCTGTATCTGACATCATTCGCGGTTTCAGTGGCAATTCTTATGAATTCCCCTCACTTTTCCACCAATATTGATTCTTTCACCTCTTTCCGGTACAAATTTCGCATCATTTGTTTTTTCTGGTGATTATTTAATCCCCGTGTAGAAGGTTCTATGCACTGGAAGATCATCATTCTACTATTTCCTCTCGGACACACTGAACAACGGAAGTGACTCAGAGCCGAGACGAGTGAATAAAGGACAGGGCAAGATGTCAGCGGCCCGCTGAGCACACAGGAAATTCTGCTGCGCTATCATAGCCGCCGATAGTCACGAATTTTTCGGAATTCCCTTCCTCTTCGATGAACTCGTCGGGGTTCAGGGCTAAAGTAGCCATCTGTAAGCAGGGCAATCAGGTGTTGTGTGAGAATGCATGCATTCTCCCAAGCTCAATTCACCGTTTTGTAATGATTATAGTTAATCCACTGATTGAATACTTATTTGATTATACGAATCACTTCAGTTTTTACTCTCGTTTAAAAAACAAATCCTAACAGTACGGTAGACAAAGTTCCGTTCTTTTTTCAATTAACCAAAAAATTCTTGTACAATTAACCTGGCATCGGAAATACAAATTGTTACCGCATTCAATAATAAGTTTAAGCCTCACTTTGCAAGGCTCTCCCCGGATTATGTCCCTGATCTACTTCTTCGGTGAAAAGGCTGAGTTTATAACGACCCGAGAATTTGGCCCTCGTTGTCGCCACTCACAAGCGTCGAGACAGTGCACAGGGCTTACGAATTCGCTCGTAGACACTCATTGCATCATCCCGCGACCGCTTCTTGACACCGTTATAGCAACCCCGAACGCCGTACGTTATGGTGTCTCATCTCGCCTCATTGCTATACTTTCTCATACTGCCGTCTGTCGTCCTCTGCCCTATTCCTAATTTTTTTTGAGTTATCTGTCTTCGGATCCACTACATCGCGAACAAGAAGGGCTTATACGGCTACACGCTTCATTTGTTTCCTTCCTTTTCATTTTTGGCAAGTACGAACTAACGCTTTCACATTCTAGCGTATTTATATTTGACAAGCCGCCTAGTTCTTTTTGGTGTCGTGGACTGTCCGTTTAACCCAATCTCAGCCCATTGTGAAACATTCATTCTACCTATGCTATCTAGCATGACCGCACCTGATTGAGTCACCTGTGCCTACTTATCCCGCATGTGATATTGTTGGAATGGTTGGGTTTGTAATCCTATATTTCATCGGGATTATGCGAGATATTCGTGCCGCACGTTTTACACGCTGATACACCATGTTGTGTTTGTTGGAATCTAGGCAATCCGATGAGTTACTGGGTTAGCAAAGGAACAGCAGGCCAGGCAGCTATCTGCACTCCAGTGGGTAACGGATTTACTTGGTTCAAGATTTGCCGCCAACTGCAGCCTGAGAGTTCAGCCTCTCGAGGTTGACAGCAGTATTGGCCCTGTGATATGGCCTAGTTCTGTCGCGGTCGCGGCATTCAGTTCCGCCATCGAAAGCCCTGAAGCCACAGATATTCGAGTTGCATTGACCGTGGTATGTGGCGGAAGTGGTACACTCGTTTTTTCACATCACATGGTCCAAAAAATCAATTTCCAAGTCTGATTCCACTGAACCAATGAATGTACGATGAATGACCATTTCTATCCATTCGGAATATGTCGCTGGCATAATACCGGGCGAGAAAATGTCGGGGTCTCTGAATAGACCGTGAAAATGGCCCTTAAGGGAGGAAGTTTCACAGCACATGCTGCTTGGGAGAAACAGTATTTCCAGAAGGAGCGAGAGGAGGACTTAGTTGGAGTGTAGAAATCACCGACTCGTCTGATAGCACAAAAAATGACTTCTTTAGTTGCCGTGTAATTGCATAGACTGAATTTCAATCAACTGCGCCTCAATTCTGAACAACTGCGTGACATATCCCAGAAAAATATTGGACTCGGGCCGCTTGACAACTTTAACGATTCTCTACCCTTATCTCATCTACCCAGCATGACTGTACAGGGCCGCCGGGTTCAAGGGGAGAGTCCTATTTTTGTTCTTGTTAACGATGCAAGCTTTGGAGGTCTTACCCCACGAGCTCTCCATTATAGTCGCAGATGTCCCCCTCTGAAAATGTGTGACAAGGGCGCTCGGGCTTTCCTAAGGCCGCTTTTGCCGCTTCCGTTTTTCCCCACACGCAACATGCCGGGAGCGTCTGCGCCATCTCATCCGTTGTGCTCTTTCGCCTATTCTCACTTCTCTGGGCTGAATTTCTCTCTGTCTTAGCCAGTCCAACTCCAGTTACAAGGAATGATTATCCCTTACTTCGATAGTTTCGACGGAGCCTATTCTTTTTTCCTTCGAAACCGCTATACTTCACACCTCTGCACTCATTTTCGTGTGCAAAAATCACACCGATTTGCCTTGGCTTGTGTCTTTAAGTCTTCCCCACTTTTCCTGACACCCTTGCCTTTGTACCACAACCAGTTGCTTCGCACACACTTGCAGGGCAATCCATACTCTGTTCTTGCTGTTAAAATTTCATGCTAGTCGATTTAAAAATTGGATCGCTTATATTGTCGCAAAATTGATGACCTTCACATGGCATATTGTTGTGGAGAAGCCTACCGTTGTAATAAAAAAACGCTGGAGTGTTCCCGTAAAAAAAATGTGTGAAGAAGAATAATTTGCCCAGATGTTTCACAAATGTCAACATACGTCATGAGTAAATATTACGCAGATGTGCCCGAAGAGTTCTTCTTACGCTTGCAAAAACAATCGCTTTGAAATTAGTCATTCTTTTTCAATGATGCAATTCGGTGACTTCGGACTAGGGTTAGGGGAGGGGGAGGGGAGGAGCAGACCTACCTGGGAGCAGGGTCGACCGTCTATCTGGCTGACTCGAATAGGATAGGCGTATTTGATGAAGTCTGACGGGTCCATAATAATCGATATAGAGTCGCAGTGCTGGAAGTCGTAGGAGAAGGATTTTTGGAAATTTTGATTTTTATTTCGCGAAGGTAAAGAACTCGAAAATTTCGGTGAATCACCCTCTCAAATCATTTGTAACACATGAAGACGCATTTCTGTAGTGGTAGTAGGCGGGGCTGGACGAGTGTCAGGATGTACCAGATTCAACGACGTGTCGCACGGTCATTCAAGAGGTAGATGGTGGGCCGGGTGGGACGGGGTGCGTCCCATATCTAACCTAGGATACCCACTAGGCCTGGAGACCTTTGACTCGATGCCTTGAAGTAATGTCAGTGAAAATAGGACATATAATTAAGTAAACTAATAAACACTATATAGATAATAATAAAAATACAGTACAAATATCAATAAAAAACTGATAATAATAAAAATATGAATAAAAGAGATCTCTGTAGTCTTCCAAACGAATATTTCCAGCGAGCCAGCGATCTGTCGTCGCTCTCCAGCGCCGATCCGAACAGCTCGATCTCAGATTCCAGTGAAGAAGCTAAGTGAGTCATAGCATTCTCCACACTGCCACTGTTCAAGTCACATTATACAGCTTTTCAGACTTCAACCACCTGCAATCGTTCGTCACCCCCGCCAGCCGTACCTTACCAGATTGGCACGTGAGAATCCTGTCAGCACCAGCGTACTGCAAACGGTCTTCGATAATATCGAAAGACCCGAGATAAAACGATTTGGAGAGGTTGGGCGTTCGTCTCAAAGGCTTCCAAGAAATATTTGTTTGGTGGTGATTACCCTTTTGACGACAATGCGGGTTTGTAAGTAACGTACTCGTGGGACCACGCCCTTTTTGGCGCGCGCCCGAACCTCGTTGGGCAAAATTGTCTCTAAAAGCAGTTCTTAAAAAAATTTACTCAAGCTTTCACTGAATATGGTTGCTTTCTTAAAATTTTGCAAGACGGAACAATTTTACGATACTCTGACTTTCATGCTAGTTTGTTATTTCAGAATAACAATGGAAAAGAATGGATGAACGTGCCAGTGTCGGTGGAGGAAGATATGCGACGAAATGACTCAACTGGATGGAATCTTATCCCCACCACGGTAACCGCGCCGAAACCGAGACCCGTCCTGTAAGAATTCAACTTTTTTATTCTCCACTGGAAATTTTGAGAACTACTGTATTTTGTTGAGCATACTGTTCAATGATCTTAATTGTATGCAATAGCGACCGTGTTTTGAGGGTGTTTCTATTGAGAGACACGTTCTGATGGGCCGTAACGTGGCGACCTTGGCCAACTCTGATGGTGGATGGCTGGCGCGTTGGAATGATCTGATTTGCTTAAGTGCTCGCAAGATTGCGCATTTCATTTGTGCGTGTCACAGTCGAATTCCGCGCGAAAAACGTCTGAGTGCGAAATTCGCAATCACAGAGTGAAGAAGAGAATGAAAGCGATGCCGAGCGCTGGATCGTAGGGGACATTTTATAGCCCTCCAAATAGCCAATGATCAGTGATGGTTGTGGAACTAATGAGAAATGACAGTAGTCTTATTTCCGCGTGAACCTTAACAGGGAAAGAATCTCGATCATAAGAGTATAGCGTTCAGATGACACTTGCACCATGTGGTATTGTCGACCTCGTTCAGGGGGAAGGGCTCGCTAGCTAATTTCGATTGGCCCTTCTACACTTCTCTTGTGTCTCCAGTGGGGAATAGGGTTACTACAGGCAACCCATCCTGACAAGCTTAATGGGCCACGCTTATGTTTGGGTTATGCGGCGAAAAGTAATTCGCTCTATGACTAAAGGTAAAGATAGGTACTGATCGGGGGGGGAACAGTTTGAGCAGTACATTACGGCTCGATAGTTGCATCCTCTGAACCTTTTGGTAGTAAGTTTTTTTTTTTTTCCCCCCCCCCCCCCCCCCCCCCCTGTGTTATATGTATGTACTTATTTTCAGAGTTTCAATACTTTATTCAGAAGTTCAAATAGAGCAGCCTCAGTGCAGTTAGCTCCATTGAACCTTACAAACCCTAGAATTTTGAAGAGTTCTAACTCAATGTCGTCCGAAATTTGTATGGGTTCTACTTTGGTGTATTAGACCAGGGCTTAGGGAAGCGATTACAATAAAGAAGATACGTCGAGTATAAGCCCCATCACGAAAGCAACTAGTACCTCTGATTGCGAAGGTAGCGGGTGTGGCGCTTTAAGACGAAAATTGCGTCAATTGCTGAGGCAGCTACTTGAAGTCAACCGCTACCCACCCCCCCCGTCCGCCAAAACCGTTCTAACCACCACTTAAGTCTGTGATTTGTCGAGCTTTGTGTCAAGCAGATCTGGAGCAATTCTAATAGAGCATGGTTTGGTACGGTGTCACCCCACAAGCGCAGTCGCGGTAGACTTCGTCCTTACGTCGCCATCTAGTCGCTGCTCGTCTGTGCCGAAAATCAATGGCACACAGGGATCGCGTTTTCTTGACGATTTTTTCGCCCCAGCAATACCACTCAGCACCCCTCACCCTCCAGACCATCGTAAATGCTGCCTTCGCAATCAAAGATTCTCAAAAGCTTAAAACTGCTTTCGCTTTCATCGTAATCCTCCACCCCTAAATAAAGCATCAACATGCCGGGACCAAGCCTGTTTCTCAAGTACTTACCTTCCGAACACAGTCGTGCAGAAATACCTAAGATCCCGCTTATTCCACACAAAAATGTTGTTCGTATTACTTAGCGCGTCGCAACGGCTTCGATGATTGCTCGCAAAGAGAGCGTGTAGACGTACCCTTTTATAAAATTTGCCTCTACAGTGAAAAAAAAGTTTCAAGAAGGAAACCTGCTAAATTGGCCGATTTAGGCCTACTGCGCCGTATTCAACTGTACCCGATGTACCTGGCTTTCAACTACAACTACAACTTCGGATTGGGAACTGTGACCTGTCTGCTATTCTAGCGAAGATCTTTGCAACGGGGGAACTGACGGTTGTCTAAGCAAGTGTTTCTGGGAAGAAAAAAGCAGGTTTGTCTGCATGAAAGCAGAACGGACCACTCCATCTTATTATTACTTTTATTTATTTACTTATTTATTTATTTATTTATTTATTTACTTATTGTTTCCATCAAATACACTCAAATACATCAAAATGCACAAATATTAATTTATTACTCTCCCGTTTTTGCGTGGCTACAGTTCAAATAAACTGCAGCGTTCAAGTTTGAGATCGCTCAGCATGAATGGGCAAAAGGCATTAGGCGATGGCACCTGCATGCCAATAGGTGAGTTAAGCAAAATCTACGTGGCATATCCAGACCATCTTCGTCAATTCGCCTAATAGATACCTATTCTTTCCTACTCACATTTGCGTATTCTCCTAAACAGTGAACTGTACCTGACCGGATCGTGCTAATCTAGGCGTCATTTATCACTGGAGGTTGCTTGTGAAATTTGCCCCTATTACAGCGAGAAAATTTCATAAAAACAGCTGAAACATAGTTGGAATCCTTAGAAAAGCCCCCTTAGCGATGAATGAAACAACTTGTTCCAGAGACGTCAACGAAGAAGCGATTCAGTCGAGGAAGCGAATCGTCTGCACTCAGATGTCGGAGAGTCTCAAAGCTATAGACAACGCTTGTGCGCAAATCAGCAAGGTGAGCTTTCCATCACTCTGGCGAAGATTCCTTTTCTGAAGACTCCTCCTTGCAAGTTAATGTGTAAAGTTCTGTAAAATCAAACGTTGGAGATTGCGCATGTTCTACGTTTTGCAGCCGCATGAGGTTTCAGTGAGATTTTTAGAAATCTTATCGAGCAAATTTAAAGAAAAACCTACTGTATAATGCAAGAGAAACCTCATAAAATGAAACGGAAATGAAAACAAAAGAGAAATTCGGAATCAATCCTAAAATTGGGGCTGTAAGGGCTTACGCTGTTGACGGACTACAGACACATATGGGCTGCATGGGCTTCAAAGTGTTAAATATAAAATTCTGCTTTCTGAAAAGCGCTGCATTTTCCAGGTAACAGCGCCACAACACTGGCGGGCCCCACATCTTCTGCAAACAAGTCTGAACACTCTTCGGGATTCCGTCAGTACTGCGCATGATGCACTCGGAATGTTTGTTGATGGAACCGGAAGAATATCGATTGATCGAAAGAATCCGAAAGCTGAAGGTATTTGAAAAGATGTTCTGGCTCTAATACGTCAATCCTATCCATCCTCTCAGAACTTGACGATCTCCTAAGACCACTAGTGGAGACTCGGAATCATCTGACGCATCTACGAAAGAACCTCGACGCGGCTGGTTGGACGGTATCGGTGCTGTCGCGCGACAGCGAAAGTTCGCGAAGTATGGACTCACTTGAGCAATTCATCGCTGCCGTTCAGAAGGTATGAATCTTCTACAATGCCCAGTGAACTCAACGCACATGTCTGACATTTTAGGTGCCGTCGGATTGTCGACGCCTTTTGCAATGGACGCAACTTCTCATTCCATCTTCGTCGATTGTATTTCTTAGCCCCATCGCTGACACAAAGCCGGAGGTGCTGTGCCCATCAC
>MU871941.1:10119-21077 GCA_036418205.1 Ostertagia ostertagi | reverse complement strand
AAATGAAGGTAAAGGATGAATATGAATAATAATAATGAATGGGAAACACAGTGAGAGCTGTAGAAGGAAAGGTCCAGAGTCAATCATCACGTTGTGTAAAATTTGTGCTTACCATTAGCACGACCCCTTTCCAACCCTGCATGGAGCTCCACTCGCTCACACCTGTGATCACAGCTTACCTCTACCTATAACCATCTACAGAAAGCCCGCTGATCCACCAGCGAAGTCATGGTTGGGGAAGAGGGAGCACCGCACAACCTCCCCCCTGTTGCTTAAATGGCAAACTCTAATCTTTTCAAAGATTTCCCTACATTTGTTTGATTTTTGCAGAACATTCCTTCAGGACATCCCCTCCCCTTCTCGTTTATTCACAAGCAAAATGTCTATTTCACCAGAATTAACCAGAACTAAAAACAGCAATTAACAAAGCAAGTCAAAAGTTAATATAACATTTGCTTCTGCTGCGTGAAGGCAAGATGATAGCTTCTCACTGCACGCGACAAAATCGTGGATAGTCGATTATCACAGGTTTGAATGTCCACGATTTCGTCTCGAGCTTTACCCTGAAATCTACCTTATATTGACGGCAGAAGGCTATTTCAGTGAACTGCATCGGGGACAAGCGCTGTACACCAACGCGGGCCGGTATGAGCTCTTTGAAGAAGGCATTACCTAACCCATTGACGAACGCCTTTGTGTGCGCATTTTTTATCACCTTTCAGGTGATTTCATGTTGTGTTTCGGACCCGGTAATGTACACGGAACCCCTAAAACACAAAAACACCAACTAAATCAAAAAAACGTGTGCAAAAGTGGCGCGCAAAGTTTCACACGGTCCTCAAAGTGTTTACTGTAATTGCTGTGATTTCAGTCCCCATGATGCCAATTCCGATTCCTGTGCCGGACAATGCGCTTTCAATTTCGTCGAGCAAATCCGAGGTCAACTCGGAAACACAAAAACGGCATCGCTCTTGCAGGTATGTCAAGAATTCTCGTAATAGGTATCTCCAATCCCTGACAAAATTTCTTTCCATAAAAAGTCATTTTGGTTATTATATTGGGTTGTCTCATAATTCCTGTCTCAATTTCGACACTTTTGTTTATTCAAGTTTTATCTCTTCTAGGAAACAACTGATCAATAGCATAACCACCATCATGGTCACTGATATGCGTGCATTTGCTAGGGAACGTTTGGAAGCTTCCAGCCCAGAATGAAGGAAGCTGGGGGTTGAAGAATTTGGAGAAGTCGTTTTTGGGGTTGTCGCAATCCTTAATTTTCTTCTCTGGCATATGCTGTTAAGGACGCAAGAAGGCGAAGAGAAGCCCATGCCAGCGGCTATACCGGGTAGTACCCGTGCCGGCACGCTCTTCAGGAACGTGGCGATCGGCCATGCAATCTCTGAGGTCGGGAGCCAGGTCAACCATAACTGTCCTAAACAAGGGGGGGGTTGTACTGTTGAGTTTATAGGGAGGGGGGTCGTATCCGCTTCAGTCGCGTGAAAGTACATGTGAGTTTGTGGTGAAAGTGGAGTTTTCACGAGTAGTAGGCTAGGTGAGTTGGGAGCGCGCATGGGAAGAAAAATTCGCCGTTTCAGCGCGCGTATATACTCCCCCGCTCGACGGCATTTGGGAGAAAAGTGCAGTGGTGTTAAGGTACCCAGAATTAAATGCCATAAGGAGAGGAAAGGGGTCGTAAAAAATTTCGAAAAATAACATCTTGCCGCGAAGAACGACACGGTCGGAGTCCTTTAAGAAAGGGATCTGAACGTTCGACGGTTCCCTCGGTCAGTACCTGAAAGCTGGCCTGGAGGCTCTTAAAACCTGACTTTGCAACGCTGCCCTCGTAGCAGTGACGTGGTCCAAACCATGATATCACGCGATACAACAAATCGAGATAACTACTCAAATACCGAAGGTCAGGCGGTTGACGGTGCTCCTGGCTGCGAAGGTACCATCGCCGGCCCGCGTGTCGCGCAGTGACGCGTCATTCATCCCAAACTTGACGCGATTATTACACGCTGCTGGCCGTCCCAAATGAATTGTCCAAGTGGTCAACTGCCTCGCCATGTCGGTGACCACATGGTTCCGTCAAGACTTCATTCCTTTGCAGTTCTTTCCATCCTGATGGCGTGGCTGCTGCATCGGCTACGCCCAGGTATCTCCTACAGTACCCAGGTAGCAACGTCCGGATAAACTCCCAATATACGGTACAAAGACTTACAATCACCTCAAAAATCACCGCAATTCCAGCAGAGTGAGTTCCCAACGAAATCCTTTCGCCTTTGCCGTGCGATGGACTATCTACTTCAGTACCTACAGTATCAGAGACTATGCCGAGCCCTAGCGGGCGAATTTATCTGTGTCCTCACCCTGATACGAGCGTCCATTTGGACCGTAAAGCCATCATCATTTCGTTACGTCACGATGGATTTATTTCTAGTTAATTAACCCGTTACGCGCTGGCTCTTCTGAAACTACCTAGTTGAGGCTTCTGAAGCATACTTCAACATATTAACGTATTTCACAATGAAACGGTTTCAGACAAAAGTAATTTGAATTTGAATAGAAGCTGAGCGCAAGGATTATGGACAAACCCAATATCTCATTTTGCGTTAATATTATTATTAACCTTATTGGAGCAAAAGTGTGCGATTCCGTTTTTACCGCTACACAGTTTGTGCGATATGGCATCCATGGGATTGACCGTAAGATCGCAGCTGCTGCAACTCCTTTGAACAAGTAGCTGCTGCCTGCATCTTGAATCTTACGTGCCGCGATTTTATTGTCCATCACATCAATTTTTGCGATTTGTGGATGATTGACTCTTGCGCTGCCACCCTAATACACGACTTTGCTCCACCGCATCCAATACGTCCTACTCGAAACGTCTGCAATGAGTTTGAAGCATTTGAGCATCGAACATAAAAAGTCTACCTTCGCGATTTCGAATAGCACTCTCAAAGTAGTTATCAAACCAGTATAGTGACTAAAAACCCCTTCCACGTGGCTACAAAACAACCCCGTGATGAACTAACTATTAGGTACCGGATATCTTAGTGTCGCTTTTCTGAGTTCAGGAAGTTTTGGGGCCGATTACTATGGAAAATCAATATCTCAGAAAGTCCTTTTTGCTCATTAATACTGCGAAATATGTTGCTTATTGTTTTCTATTGTTGGTTCACAATTTAACTTTCCCCCAATTTTTATACTTTTTTTGAAAATTCCCTGGGTCCAGTGTGCAAATTCGCATGTGTGTACCAAATGCTTCAAAATTCTTGCTGAGAGCTACAACTTCCGCCCACCAAACCAACATTGCATTTGTTGGAGGGAATACTACCATTTAAAATGCTCATCGGTTTTTCACAGTTTTCTCAAAAGACAGTGAAGTCTTTGAAGTGATGCCCGCAATCGTCGTCAAAAAGGTGGCCCTAGTTAAATCAGTCGAGACGGGGCTGCACCAGTCTTGTGCTGAAATGGTAGGACACCTTAGCAGTGACTGATGATCGATGATGCACAAACGCTTTAACGAAGTTGATTGCACAAGAAATTCTAATAAATGTGCTCATCTGCTACTCACGTGTGCGTTTTTGACCCTATGTGGCAAAAAAGACTCCGGGAAAAATTGTCCAGTTGAGCTGGTAAGTTATAACTTTTCCACCATACAGTGCAGACCCTACTCTAACTAACTGTATACTTCTTTTGTCCAGGCCTAACTTTTTAGCAAGTGAGAGGGATGATTTGTCAGATGATGTCAAAACCGACCTACCTCTCTTTTTCGACTCAAAAAATTCCTAGCTTTAATCGTACGAGGTTTCCACTCATACTGGTAAATGGGAAAGTGCTAATGAGTCATTCGATGAATATGCTGTTTCACTCCCCGGATTCTGAATTAAAATATTGGTGGTCCGAAACTCGTGGTGAAAAAACGACACTAAGATATCCGGTACCTAATAGGTCCACAAACGGAGTGCGCGACCGAAGAAAGCATGGAAAGAACGCCCAAAGGCTATGACTTGAAACATCCGCACCGACACACCTATACTCTTCCATGATTCGGATTGCTTTATTCTGCCTCTCGGTCCCCAGCGCCCTTTCCCCTCTGAGTCTGTCATATCGCGTCTACACCCAGTATTACGTAGATTACCTGTTTCAGAATTGCTCCACTACCCAGAAAAAGGTGAGGGTGGTGGTCGGTGTGATGGCGGGGAGAGTCGCATGCCAACCCAGGCTGTTGCTGGCACTGGGACTCGTATCAAGACTTCGTTAGAGGGTTGTGCCATTCTACAAATCGTGGCTTAGCCCCCAAGCTTTGCTGCTCCACCTCCCGGTCAGCCCGATCACCTCGACCGTATCGCGCTTCTGAAATTGTCAAAGTCGAATTTGTTTTTATTTTTTCTGTCATTTTCTTCGCGTTGGCCTCCACTACCTCTTTCTAGCTGCCTGCCACTTATTATACTCCTCCACGGCCTAGAACAAGGATTCTTCCATTTTCAGCGCTTTCCATCGTCTCATTCCCTTATCCTTTACCTGACGTTCATATTCGCCGCCTACTTTTCGATGCCTCATATTTCAACGGCGCAGATTTACACTGCGCAACAAACATATCATGTGGGGACTCTATTACTAATTCTCTATAATGGCCTAATGCTCGTTGGAGCCTCGGCAATGTCATTATATGGTTTCGAAGAGAAAGCTCTTGAGCATCCACTAACTCAAGGCTTATACAGCGTGTCAATTGGAATAGGTAGTTAGTAGCATGCAATAGCGCCAGAAATTCTGAATATTTTTTTTTTTGATGAAACCTTTTTTGTAGCTTCTTTGAAGCGGAAAAAGTCAAGTGATATTTATGAACTTGAGCGATCCGGTGGAAAGGGAAACACCTCCACTGAGCAGCAAGGGAAAGCTTAAAAATACAACGTAGTCTCGTTGACAACATACACCCGAATGAGACTTAGAGCTATGTGTGAGATGAACTGATAGTTGAACAATCAACCTAACCCATCCTTACCATAATTCACTAGTGGCTGGATCACCTGTATCACCTGTATCACCTGTCGTCATACACCGTTGATCATCGAATTGCTCGAGCGGGCGCCAGCAACGTCTCCATTCGTCCCTGTCGCGTGCAAGAGTTGTCCAGTGGACCCTCCTCGCTCGAGGGACACGAGTCCTTCATTCCTTTCGTTCAGAGCTTTCGTGAAGAAGTCTGACCATCGGGCCGGCGGTCGTCCAGGTGTTCGTTTGACGTCCCGAGGGATCCAGTCGGTAACCGCTCTGGTCCAACGGTCATCGCAAAATCGCATGACGTGTCCGGCCCACCTTATCTTCGATTCCTTGGCGAAAACGGCAGCGTCCCTGATCTTCGATCGTTGGCGTAGTTCGGCACTCCGGATTCCCCTCTGCACTTGCGTGTATAGGGTTACTCCTAGCATCGTCCTCTCGACAGCGCGTTGGATAACGCTGACCGCATGCTCGTCCTGCCTGCGCAGAGTCCAAGTCTCTGAGGCGTAGGTTAGGGCAGGAAGGACAGCGGAATCGAAGAGGTGGGCACGGAGCCGGATGTTCTTCGTCTTCTTCACTACTCCCTCGATGTTCTTATACGCTCCCCAAGCCGCTCGTTTCCTCCTGCTCAGCTCTGGAGCTAGATCGTTCATCATATTGATTTCCCGACCTAGGTACACGTAGCTGGAGCATTCGGTGATGTTCGTTCCGTTGAGCGTGAATGGGGCATCAGGAACCAATCCGTTTCTCATAAACATCGTCTTCGTTAGGTTCAGCTGTAGACCAACCTTACCACAGGCGCAGTCGAAATCAGCCAGCATTCGCTCGCTTGCTCGATGTTCGGCGTTATAAGAACGATGTCGTCAGCAAAACGAAGGTGGTGTAGTTGCCGGCCGTCGACCTTCACTCCCATGTCTTCCCATTCCAGTTGACGCATGACGTTCTCGAGAGCGGCGCTGAAGAGTTTGGGCGAGATGGTGTCGCCCTGTCGGACCCCTCTCTTGACGTCGATGATGACCTCCTTGTAGAATGGTGAGATTCTGGTCGTAAAGTTGCTGTAGAGCTCACGAAGAATCTTGATGTACTGAGTAGGGACGCCCTGGTTGCCCAAGGCTTCGATGACCGCTTCTGTCTCCACAGAGTCGAAGGCCTTCTTCAAGTCGATGAACGTGAGACAAAGCGGCATCTTGTACTCCCGTGAAACTTCAATGAGTCTCGTAACCGTGTGGATATGGTCGATCGTGCTGAACCCTCTTCGAAACCCTGCTTGCTCGCATGGCTGTCCTTCATCTAGTATTCTGCCGATCCTGTTAAGGATGACTCGAGTGAATAGCTTGTAGATTACAGACAGCAGGCAGATTGGGCGATAATTGCCAATGTCGTCCAATCTCCCTTCTTGTACAGGCAACCATTATTCTTTACAGTGTGAGTAGCAGCAGGATCAGTCCCCATCATGTACTCTTTTACATTTCTACTCCATCATTGTTGCAGTGATCCACATCGACCCGATACTTTCAGCCCACTTCCCCTTTTTCTGACTGTCCGGTGCTCATTTGCATTCGCATGTCACGTTGTTATTTCACTTATTCTCTCGTGCACCTAAAGGCACAGAATGAGGATTGCATTGATGGGTTGATTCACTTAAATGTGAAATTAGGGACGAGAGGTGGACCGCCAATGGAGAAAAAAGGAAAGAAAATCCTGAAATACACAGGAAATACGAGCATTTTGCTTCATGCTGTGGAGAAGTTCAAAAGACAGGCAGGGAGATGAGAGATAATGTGAGCGCGGAGAGTGGTAGAGAAGTCCGAGAAGAGAGAGCATAGCAGATCAACGTGGCGACGCAGACAAGATATCGATCGGTGGGCGGACCATGTTATGTTTGGTGGAGTCTGTTAGAAGTTCCATGGCGCCTAGGGTCCTGGTGACGGGTTTCGATGTAGAAAGGTGGCGCTAACTTTGCACTTGCGTGCCCAGCACTTCTAGCCATGGTAAGGGCTTCCTTAGGTGGGTCTGAGCCCGAACTTTGCCTTTAAAACAAAAACCTTTTTTTTGTAGACTTGAGGGAGCTTATGGCCATAAAACGTCGTCAAAAAAGTTTTTTCTGGAAGATATTAATTCGAGTGAAAACGCACGTAAAAACAGTACTATCTTGAAGGACGGGGTTTTAATGCTTTGCGGTTGCAAATGAACTTTTTCTTTAACGTAATATTTACTTTGGAATCTACTCAAGAATCCTCTCGGGAAGGATTCGGTACGGTTGAAGAAGAGGTTCAGGTAACTCATTGAACAAAAGTGTTACAAAGTCTACAGACTTTATAATGGCGAAGAAGTTTAAACCTATAATTGAACATCAACGACTCTCTTCGGCAAAAAAATGAAACTTGTCCCTCGATACCCAGTGTATTTCTTCATACAGCATGCCTTTGAATCTATCAAAAAATGACACTTAAAATTTTTTATTTAGTTGAAGCACTACCCTTCCCCCCCCTCCTTCGCCACCCTCCCCCTCCAGATCGAATTTGTGGGGTCACAGCGGTCGGTAATGGAGTTCTGGATGCTGAGTTGACTGAAAATGAAAAGAAGCAAAGAAAACCGTCGATAAAGCCTTGAACAGGGATTCCCTTACTTCCCCTTAGGAGATATGAAAGGGCGGTGCCGGATGAGTTGTACGAACTTGCTTGTTCCATGGTGTTCAAAGTGACTGTTACATCGTATTCCACTCTACGTATCACGGTGTCTGCGCGAAGTTCTCACCCTTACGTTGAGATTAGTCGCCATAAGGTCAGTTTCTAAGTTCCTAGCGCCATTGTCGCGAACTTTCGAGCCGCAGCAACAGCACATCTGTGATACACGTCTATCCCTCCCACCGAATAGATTCCTCGACACTACTTCTGCTGGGAATGTAGCCTAAAGTGGGAATTGATCATGAAAGGTGCCTATCTTCTTTATTTCAGAATCTATCACAACTTTCAACATTGCTCGTCCAAATGCGAACCAGGCTATCTACATCAGCTGCTCATGAAGAGTGCTGAGATCATCGATCATTACTGTGTGTACAACTACGAAGGTATGTTGTTGTTGAAGTTGAGTCCCAGACTCGATTAGCTGAGGCCACAGCTCGGTCTTTGCTTCCTCCATGCCGCCTCTGTACTAGGTCGCGCAGCCTCTATTTTGATTGGTATTGTCAAATTTTCCTCTCTAATTGTGGCACGAATAACAGCACCTTCCCTTTGAGTGTCCTTTGGAGCTGTAGTAATTGACAGTGTCCTGTCAATTACTACAGCTCAAAAGATACCTAAGGTGTTCTTAACCTTTGACTGCGCCTTCTTGAAAACACAGATATCAATGTGTTTGGCGTGGTAACTACCTTTCCTTGCAAAGCCCATTTATCTTTAGAAATTTGGCTGATGTGACAGGATTTGACCTGGGGTTTGATCCGCGGACCACACGCACGATAGCGTCCCCCCTTGTTTTCACAGTACCTCCGTCCGAGTGAAAAATTGTGAAACATAATTAATTCGTTTCGAATCCTTCTCGGTACAGTATTCCGCTTCTACGTTCCTAAGAAACGGAGAAAAATGTTCAGCGATTGCAATGGGTTTTGCCTCTGAGCTTGTTCATATGCTTTTGGATATTTATCCATATGTTTTGGACACATTTAGTTTGTTCTAATTCAATTCATTCAACGCCTATCGTTGTTGACCTTACACCTATGCATTCCTAGTACTTAAAGGCACGGATCACGATCACATCTCTAGAAAAATGCTCTTTATTAGGAGGCAGTCAGATCTTAAGCATAAGGGTCATGGCACCGTCGAGACAGAAAGGACGCCACGAGGGTGTTAAAGCCTTTCGCTTGACCGCTGTATGCAGCCATTCCTATCGTTCGCAACATGCGGTGACGACTGTGCCACCTTGCGCCCGGCGCCCAGCCAACCCCGTTGGACACGTCCGTGGCTTTTCGCGTTTTGCCCTTCTACTTCATGGCAGCGCGCCGTCGACCTCGTTGTAACACGGTCGGATCTTCAAGAGAAAAGGTCACTATCTTTTGTTTTCTATGCTTCTTTGCTTTTCTCAATGACCTGTTTTGTTCCGTTTTCGAGCGAAATAACACACCAACTCGATTATGAACCGTTCTTCAAGAGAGGCAAAGGTGTTACAGTGGCAAGATGCGCCGTTGCCATTTTGATATTCTATGGATCTCCGCTCAAACAAAAGGCACAAAGGGTGTCAATCAAATAACTAAGTGTCCGCAAATGATCAGTGACATGAATTACGCATTTTTCGCCCCATAGTCGTTTTCGAACAATCCAATTGAGCTGAAAATTCACTGTGCTAGGGTTCCGATTCCTCTGAGTCACCACCTCCTCCTAAACAATCTACTCTCGAACACCTCTAATATTTTGTGTGCACTATGATCTGATCAAGAATACGTTTCAGCCATTCGCACGAAATTCCCATGCCTGGAAAACGTTGAAACAAACACGGACTGCATAAAATCATGCACTCGCCATCATGATGCCGTCACGTCGCTCGTCAGCAACTTCCGTCATTTGGCCATGAATGGCGACTCAACTCGAGCAGAACAGTACTTGGCAGAAAGCTGCGAGTAAGCTTTTTCGAGAGAGCACTACTGATTTCGAATTATTTTTCCCATCATAAGTGCACTAAACGGGTTTTTTCTCGTTTCCTCACGAGAGAGCCGTACTGTCAGAGTACTGTGGTTGGATATGCTAGTAAAGGGAATGAAACTTCACCAGAACCACAGGGAGAGCAACAAAATTCACTGAAGCTCTTTAACCTCGGCGATGTTTTGGTGGGAAGCATAATGCTAGCTTACCCCTACCATCTCTTCCACTCTAGAGGGAAAATTTGAAGATCGGTTTAGTCCTATGCCCTTCGCAGTGTTGATCCCGTAGTGCACTGAATGAAAGAGCCTCCGACCGTTGGATTGCCATAACCACTGAATAAAGATGAAGGATAAAGCATTTGCCGTTGATCAATCCCTTTTTGGGATGCGGCACGCATTCTACTTCCATTTGTACATTCGTAGTGGCATTTGAATGCGATGTGGCCTATACAATGACTTGGGGGCCAGCCGATGTACAATTCAGGTTTTTTAACCCTCAAATTTCGGAGCAACCGAGGATAAAGATAAAGGAACAGAACAACTCGATATCGTGCGAAATAATTGAGCGGCATAACAGTGGAGCTGGTCCATAACGATGTACCTATTCAGTACGTTAGGATTTTCGTGAAGGATTGATGAGCGGTTACCGACTATATAGATTCCTCGGAACGTCAAAAGAACATCAGGACGACTGTTGGCCCGATGTTCTGACTTCTTCACACAAGCTGTGACCAGAAGTAACGATGATGTTCATATTCCTCTACCGTAGAGGACCCTGGGAGTGGTCCGGCCCGCAACAGGGACAAATGGAGGCGTCACTCGCACCCCCTAGAGGAATTCGACTAAAAACGGACGGCGAAAAAATGCTCTTCTTGGTAACAGCGAAAACGAGGAGTGGCTGGACCACGATGAAGCTGCAAAACGTTTTCAAGCCAGGAGCCTGTTCTAGACAAAGATCATGCTAAATATTTGTCACACACAGTCCGGGATCAAATCCTGGGTCGTGAGTCGCCCGGGCCAACCAAGCCTTCCATCCCTCCGGGGTCGGTTAATTGGTACCAGACTTGTCTGGGAGGATAAAAACACTGACTTGTACATCGGCTGGCCCCCGCAAGTCATTGTATAGGCCACATCGCATTCAAACGCCACTACGAATGTACAAATGGAAGTAGAATGCGTGCCGCATCCCAAAAAGGGATTGATCAACGGCAAATGCTTTATCCTTTTCCTTTATCCCGCATGGTGGACCACACACCCTGAAAGCGTGAGAACTTAAATTGCCAGATCCCATATTTGAATTATCGAAAGA
Organism: Ostertagia ostertagi; assembly: GCA_036418205.1. Lineage (NCBI taxonomy): Eukaryota > Metazoa > Nematoda > Chromadorea > Rhabditida > Trichostrongylidae > Ostertagia > Ostertagia ostertagi. The sequence goes on along the minus strand of MU871941.1, from coordinate 10,134 downwards.
ATATCAATTTCAGAT
>MU871940.1:10663-24707 GCA_036418205.1 Ostertagia ostertagi | reverse complement strand
CAGCAAATTTTCGAGCTCAAAAGAACAGCGACGCACCAAAAAATGTAAAGAAATGGGTGACAAAAGTGTGTCTAGAAAAATAACTGAATAAATGGGTAGAAAACAGCCGCACAAAAAAGAGCAAAATTCAGAGGCAGACTCAAAAGAAACTTCCAGCGATTTGCGATAAGGAAACTGCTGACGACAACACAGTCAGTGGACTTCGGCGGCTGACCGCGTCATAAATGGTGGGGCGATGAAAATCGCAATCATTTTACAATATACTAAGCCACAACGTATAGGTAATGCGTCAAGCACATTTCAGCGAGTAACTAAAACTTCCCTAAGAACATTTTGGTTAAAGATAGTCGAGCCACGAACACTGTTGGACGTGGAAGCATACTGTCGAGCTACCAAAACCGGTTTCGTGACAGGTAACAGAAAACTACTTGGCAGTAAAATAACTGATTCTACACACGAGTATTCATACGATACATATGATTATAATATTGAGATGTACAACGAGGCGGAATAAAATGAAAACGAATGGAGCGGCACAGTCAACATTTTTGAGGAACGGCAAGATGTTCGGAAGAATCCAGTCTGTACCGAATATTTAATTATATTTTTTCCTCTTCAAAACTCTTGCAGACTAAATCGTTTCCAAAGACAGAAGAAGCCTATCTGAACCAACCGTAGAATTGCTCGCAAAATGTGCATTCCTTGGAACTACACTTCCATTCTTACGAACATTGCTCTCACTAACAGTCACAGCGCGAAAGAGCACCCCGTACCAGAAAGACAGCCAGGTACTCTTCAAAAAAGGCCTCTGACAGAAACTGTTCCATAGGCGTTCCACAAGAATTGGATTGATCACTACTCAACCCATTGTGGACAGCAGTTATTTGAGCACCTCTGCAGTTTTTGCCGTCTGTTTTATCAGTAGCTAATAATTCATCAAAGTTCTATCAGTGCATAAATATATGATGTTTCTTAAAAAAAGTTAATGACGACTTTGTAACTTAAGAAAATGCTACATAAACCAAAAATAACTACTATCCTTTTCCGTGCACACCGCAAGGTTAATTTCTCATCCCAGAAGGGTAAAAGTGCCTTGAAAAAAAATCGCAGAAAAGGAACGAGGACAAGCAGATACACACATCAATCCTACCACGGACATGATATTGTGGCGAGAATCTGTTTCAACCTCGAAAAGATCAAGTAGCTAGCAGCGGCCCAAAAAAAAGTAGATAACAGTAAATGTAAAAAATTAGACAACAGTTTATAGAATAAAAATTGATAACAGATGAATAATTCGATGAATACAATTTAAAGAATGACAAATAGAAACGGATGGAAATAACCAAGAAATCAAAATAATTAACAGTATCATGCCGCTAGTTAGATCTATCAAGGTATAAAGGATAAAAGGATAAAGCATTTGCCGTTGATCAATCCCTTTTTGGGATGCGGCACGCATTCTACTTCCATTTGTACATTCGCAGTGGCGTTTGAATGCGATGTGGCCTATACAATGACGGGGCCAGCCGATGTACAAGTCAGTGTTTTTTATCCTCCCAGACAAGTCTGGTACCAATTAACCGACCCCGGAGGGATGGAAGGCTTGGTTGGCCCGGGCGACTCACGACCCAGGATTTGATCCCGGACCGCTCGCGTGGTGAGCGCGCCACTTGTCACTACACCACTTCCGCCCAAGAATGATATGGGCTAATCTATGTAAGCTTTGTGCCAGCGAAGCTGTATTATGCCAAGAAGATTTTACAAGGAATATGTTGCTATAGGACAAAGTTAAGGAGGAAGGACACTCGAGAAGCAGCCGCTGAGATGGAATTGAAGTTCCGGCCATCTCGTCTACCTCAAAGCCTACACATGGCTCAAGGCTTGAGAGAGCTGCCCTTTTGAACTCTCGTGCACCTCTTCATTCTAGTGCTTCAGACAAGACGTTCGAGGAATCACAGAAAGCGCTGAATAGGGGAATTAAGCCGTCCCAATCAACCACCACAGGAACGCTACGTCAGCTACAATTACAGTCATATTAGACATACTCTGATGACGTTCTCCAGGAAAGTGTGATTATTTGAGGGACAAAGGATTTCGTAAAAATATCATATGTCATCCAATGTTGAATGGAAAACTGTCTCCCTCTAATTCACGAATCAATTAGCTTGCTGTAGAAAGCTTGCTGTATTATGTCAACAAGTACTTGTAAGGAATAGGTTGTGCTACAAAAACATTCAAGGAGAAAAGGCAGAAAGTCTTTTGAATGAGAGACATGCCAACGATTTCTGAAAAGATTCATCTGTTAATGTCGAAATCTTGGTCATCGATAGGTATGCTAACAACGCTTGAGAAGAGGATAAGGTTGGTGGCAAGCGAACAGACCTTTCAACGGAGCCCAGCCCTATTTCAGAATGAAAAAAGGACTGACGTTATGCTTGAGATGAAAAAGACCAAAAGGAGATGTAGATGAACAAGAGTATAACGCAGCGAGTGAGACGAGAACGAATAATTAAATTAAAACCTGGGAAGAGTACAAAATGAGGGCAGCATCAAATCACCACGGCCTGCGAATGACGGAGAGGTTTTATTTCCCAGCAAAGAACGCACTAGCACATATAGGCTTAGTTTTAATGCGCCTACATATTGATTATTAAAAAGTCACTTCATGAGCGTGATGGACGCCTTATGAAATTTTTCATCATGACCATAAATGATGTTATGAACTACCTTGCTCAACAATCTTCAAACTCCCTCCAGAGAACTTCGACGTCGACTTTGATTTTAATGGTTTTCTTCTGCCATCGAGTTCACCCAAAAACCTCGTCAGGAGAAGAAAAATTAAAACACGTGAACTACAAGACACTGGACTTATTAATATAATATATTTCCGTGGAGATACCTAGACCACTTTTGAGTACTTTTTTTAACCCATCGCGACCGCGCGGGATTGCGCAATAGCAGGAGAGTCAGGAGATTTTTCTTCAATAAAATTTGAGTGGATGGAGATTTCCTCTGCCCAGGGCTGGCGTAGATGAATGAGGGTATGAAGATTCTTTTCATGGAAGAAAACTTTCCAAATTCCATTTGAAACACGGCAGCCCAGATGCCATTGTCCCGAGTGAGATCTTTGTCAGCCACCGGTGGCTGCCATTGTCACGAATGGGCTAAATATGGGAAAATGAAGGTTACAATCGCGCCATTAACACGTACATGTAACTCCTACATACCTAATGAGAGTCACATTTGTAGGTGAAGTCTACGTTGGAGAAGGTAACCGTGGAGATGACACGGTAAAAAGCGACTGCATTAATCGCACACAGGAGGTGGTAGCTGTCACAATATTATAGCTGTCACAATATTGGTCTACCTAATCTATTTTCTTCTCCTTTGTGCTCAATATTGACTGCGAAGAGAACAAAAATGCCAGTAAACAAATAATACCAGAGTCCAGTTGAGAAAATTCCACAAAGAAATGGAACGGTGATAAAGTATTTGTGCACCTTGAATATTTTAAGTGCTTATGGTAGTCGCTTCCTAAACATGCAAGCCTTCAAATGCGTATCTATTTTTCTACATAACACAGTAGTTTTGTGAAGATGAGGACACTGAACACATCTGCTGGCTATTGGAAGTGATTTCATAGACCATGCAAGCACTGACAGGACTTGACGATAACGAATGGAAACGATTGCACGGCTCATATCAAAGAAAAAAGTATCAAAAGAGGATTTCACGATATGGTTGGAAGCCTAAAAAAGAAATATACCTAGTCCGGAAGCAGGCAAGCCCTCTAAGAGTACAGGACGATGGGCACTTCGCAGCTAAAAACTGCGCCGGGCGGCCTAGCAGAGCTATTCCTGCGCCGCGGCACGCCCACTGTCTCGCCGTCTGACTCTAGCCCTTTACCAGAGAATACGTTGGCGTTGAAATGGACAGCACTAATATGGATCGCATCAATGCGAAAACCAATAAGCAAAGGTCCCATTTTTGGTTTTGGGCAGTTTACCATAATTTTTCTTCATCCCTGCACCGCTGACCATCTTTAGCTTGCGCCCCATTCTCAGCATTAACTCTGCCTTCTAGCGAATTTGGTATCTTCATTCTGAAACTAAATGAAAACTGATTCAAAAGATGTAATAAATTCTAATCACCGCCTGCAAACCCGTCCTGACACCATTTCACAGAAGGTCGAACGCAGTCGAACTCTCTGTCTTTGGGTTTTTGTCCGCAATATAGAATGCAAAGAGAGAAGTGATAGGAAAGAAATAAGAGGAATAGGAAGGTGCAAAATTGACAGTGAGTGCTAGTACAGTGCGTACCAAAAGTATGTGGACACCCTGGAATCGATTCTCAGGGGTCAGCTAAAGGCTTTTATGTCATGAAACCTCCACCATTCAACTCCTAGTGGTCGATAACCTACAATGATATTTTCGGCAAAAGATTTCGTTCTAACTTAGCGAACTATTTTTCATGGAAAGTTTTTTCTTTGTATCAAAATTATGTGGACACTTTTTGAAAAACGGCAATATCTTCAGAATCTGAAATCGGTAGGCCTACCAAAGTTTCTAGTAAGTTGAGCCATTCTGTTTGGCATGCTATGAATGGGGTCTGGATACATGTCTTGCAGATCTGTTCCCAACTAGCAAATTTCACCGACGTGTTAGGTCACTTGTGATATTACTCTTTTGTTCAATGACGTAGAGACCGCGAACCACGATACCTCTACGTTTTCAATAAGGATGAAGTCTGAGGAATACGCTAGCCGACTTGCCAATCAAAGCCGTTGCGTTTAGCATTTTTCCAAATGGAATGGTGTCAGGGACCTCCCCTGCAAAACAAGTGATTTGCAACCATGACTTTTCGAAAAAGGTTGTAGCCGGGACTCAAGCACCTCATTATAATCCTAGTCGTCTACCTGACATGTTGGCAAGCCAAACTTCAATGTCCCCCTCCTTTTGGAACCACCCCAGACCTTTGATGAACATCTTCCGAATTGTCTCTTCGAGCACATCTGCGGGTCCGACCAAAGTCTCTCCAAAAACCTCAAGACCCACCCGAATAGTAAGGAATAAGCTTCTTTCTGCCAGTCGAGTTGGTCTATGAAAAGAAATTTCCACAGAAAATCTTTTATACTAATTTTACCATTTCCACGAAAGCGCTGTCTGTGTGGGTTCAGGATCATGTTGTGATCCTGTTTTTGAGTGGGAATTCCAACCTTGCCAACCTGAACCCGCATTCATATACAAAGCCTTCTTCATCTTCTTTCGTGTCGTGTGCTCAATTGATTGAATGAGACACCGATTGGTCTTTTTTAAGATCGGGAAGATCATTTATGCGTAAAGTTGAGTAGTACGAAAAGAATTTGAGAAAATTAAGGCTATTCTTCTCCTGTTTTGAACAAGTAGCGATTGAGAACAACCCTCAGTCAAGGTCGAGAGCTTAGCATCAGGATTTCGGATTTCTCTCCAAACCTACGAGGACGCATGACTGGTTGACGTGCTATTTCGCAATAGGAAGGTTCAGAAGCATGGGGATCCCATTTCTGTGCTCGGTCTTCTTCAGAAAAACGCTTGCCGTGAAGAGGAATGATGCCAGAATAAGTAACGAAAGGAGAAGTAAAAATAGGTTAGGAAATCGATGCAAAAACTTCATCTGCCTCAGGGTGTCCACATAATTTTGATACAAAGAAAAAACTTTCCATGAAAAATAGTTCGCTAAGTTAGAACGAAATCTTTTGCCGAAAATGTCATTGTAGGTTATCGACCACTAGGAGTTGAATGGTGAAGGTTTCATAACACAAAAAGCCTTTAGCTGACTCCTGAGAATCGATTCTAGGGTGTCCACATACTTTTGGTACGCACTGTATTACAAAATGCTTAGTTGGGACAAATGTTTCGCTACAGCCGGGATTGGTCCCTGATCTCTTGCTTTCACGGGCAATTGTGCAACCAGTTACACCACCGGACCACTTCACCCTAACTCACCTTCTAGAAGAAAAGGTGTTAATAGAAGAGTAGTGATCGTTTAGATCCCTCAAGCAACTTACCTCGTGAAACTTGTAACGCCTGGTTCGCCTGAACCAATGATCTTGTCGCTCTATTTTTTTTGTGAGCAGTTTGAAGGTAGAACACTACTGCACATAAGCTGCGTCAATGTCTCCTAACTTTTCAGATATCTAATTCAGGAGTTTTGAGCTTTACATTATCAGAAATACAAATTTAAGCTAGCATTATTCCCATGTTTCGTTATCAAAGGCGAGAAAGCTTGGTGCATTCCTCCCGAAAGCAATTTAGGCGCATTCAGTTTCAGGTCAAACATGTAATTGAAATTTTGCATTTTCGAGAAATCACCAAAGTGCAACACTAAAGCATCACTAATGATAAGGGCAGAAATTAGCACATTGCGGACCGCCCCTTATACGAGGACCTTCATGCCTTTTTTATTTTCAATAAAACATCATCACTAATCTATCAACAATTTTCCCAGCGCAGACACGTATTGGTTCCTGGCTCTGAAAATGAGTGTAAACACCTCGGGGCATTGGAAAATGGGGTGTAGCCCCCGGCCGCAAACCGCGCGCAGACGCAGATGCGGCAAAGAGACGAGTTGCAGCGCGTGCTGTGCGATATGAGACGTAGTATGGTACACTCTCTTTAACCTGACGCCTAACCGCTACAGTATGCGCTGCGACTCGTCCCTTTGCCGCGTCTGCGTCTCTTGCTTCGCCGCGCGGTGGGCCTGTTGGGGGACACCCTTGAAAAATGCCAAGTTAATTAGATAAAACTATATTCTTTCCCTTGAAATCGTGCGAAACCCAGAAAACACTTTAGCACAACGTGGTACGCAGTGTGTTAAGGTGTTTTCTGGGTATAGCATATAGCCAAAAAATCATAACTAAAATATGACAATGCAAAACTCTAGAGAGGAAATAAAAAGTCCACTCATGATACCTGACTAATCATAAGCAAAGGTGAACTAACGCCTAATTATGGCTGCTGAGGCTAAAACCGCCATTTCGTTGGACCACTAGATTACAAATATTTTTTTTGAAAAGGAAAGTAGCTCAATCAAAGGTCGAGACGATTTGTATGTGGCAGTAATGTAGTTCTAGTATAACTATACGAGCGATATCAGAGCGAGAAAGCAGGGAGAAAATCTTATGAATAGACTGACCACTCACTAAAAATAAGGATCATCCGTCAAAGATGAAGGTGCGAAGGAATTACATCACTCTAACGCTGTATGAGCGACATTCAGAGTATGTTCTTCAAGTGTGTCAGTTTTCTTTCATGTATAAGGGGAAACAGTGTTGGTCCGCACTGACCAACTACTCTGGGATGCGCTACGCATTCTACTTCTGCGCAGAACCGCAGAGATATTATGTTGAGACCCATGACTATAAGCTCATGATTGTCAGGGAGCAAGCACGAGTTAAAATTGGAACGGCATTTTCATCTGCTCACTTTTTTATTGCCAGTTGGCCGAACCCGTGGGCACAACATGACTGGCCTGAAGCGAGTCCTGAATGCGAACCAAATGTCGGACAGCGATACCTTCCCGCCGCTGATATTTATGCGAACATTTGAATGCAGAAAAAGAAGTCATGAAGGCCATAAAAGAAATCCAAGAAAGGCGAGAAGGGATTAATATGGCTAATGAAGTGGCAAAAACAAGTCAAAACGTCCCGCAGAATTCTAGGAACACTCTTTGAGAAGTAGTTACCAAGGAAACTTTGTATTCAAGCTGGCACAACGCCTTCTCCGAATATTACACTACAAAGCGTCGACAACAAAGCTGGAGGGTTCGTAGTGAAGTCGGGAAGGATGACAACAAACTTAGCAAGGCTTCCCGCATAATTGAATGCAAAGTTATTTATAACTCGTAAACGTAATGTGGACGAGTTGGCACTCGCTTCTTCTCACTGACGAACTAATCCACTCTCAAGACCATAAATGTATCTGAACCGCATGGGAAAACGGGCTCAATGGTTAATGATAGAACCAATCGACTTCAAAGAGGTGCGCAACGCCCCCGGCCTTCATTCTAAATTAAAGGGTTTTCCATGTGTATCTAAACAACATGATGACTCGCGTGGGCCGATCATCCCTCCCTCCACGCCTTCCAAATAAGACTGCCACCAGTCATTCGATCCTACAGGTGGGAAAAGCCGATTCCGAGCGGAAATCAGCCCGCGGGACGCAGATGAGGTGCCTCGTTCCTTCCCACCATTCCGCTACCACCCTGAACTTGCCACGAGGCTCTGCACTACCCTTACCCTAGTGTAGCTTTGATGGTACATTTACCACCAGATTTGTCTCCCAGCAACCGCTGCGCCCTCCATTCCCGATTTAGGTTTACGCCTTCCATTGTGCTTCCTTCAGCATGTGACACCAACACCTCGTACAGGGAATGTATGTAAAAAAAGGGTATTTTTTATAGTAGAGGACATTATCACGATCATGACATGAGGTTAGAATGATATTTTAGCAGTGTTGGCGGTTGATTTCCCTTCTCCACTACCCGTTTTCCTCCTCTCTCCCTCCACTGCCCTCCAGCAGTCACTGCGGCACCATGTGGAATGACCGAGACTGCGTTCAGCAGGTGTTCATATAGCCATCGTGTCATCACAATCACGCCCATTGCAAAACACTGATCATGATAGCGTGAGTCCTGCTAGCTTCCAGATTGTGTTAGCGGTTGTTCAACCCATGAGCTTCCTTAAAACTTAACGTTACGGACGCAGACATGCACATATACAAGGAGAGGCTAAAAAAGAGCAAATCCCCTTCACTTTCAAAACTAAATTAATCACATTTTACTAAATCCGAAACGAATGAACCCAAATGATAACTGAAGAGCACAGTCCAGTCTATCTGAAACTATACCCGCCTTCCTAAACCGACGACAGAAGATTTTCCCACGGGAACATTTGTAAGATTTGAGCCCAGCAAGGTCTTCGACGTATTGTATGCTGTTCCGACGTTTTCTGGAACGCTAGTCGGGGTCTAAGAACTACTGTATATACGAAACTATCTGCCCGTGAATTAATTAAAATCATGTGACAGCTTCAGGCTGGAGCAATTATGGTAGGCCTCCTTGAGCTTGACGATGATGGTTGATGACGTCATATTCTCAAGACGGTGACGGCAAGAAGAAGGGGCCGTTTCTACTCCTTGAGGGACATTTAGAGGATAATTTACTGAGAACTTTCAGCAACAGCGGTACCCTGGGCGACGAAAAGTTTGATGATATATGTGATATGAGTTTGATGATATACGCCAAGGGCAAAATGACTTTCTTAGGCCACCCCTCTACATACATAAAAAATATCAATGTATTTTTATGTATGTAGAGGGCTGGCTTCCTAAGACCCCTCTACTTTATGCAATAGAACCATTCACACGTCTAACGTGATGAGCGGTTAACCGACATCGGCTGTGAATCGCGAAAGCATCAGCATATATTAATTTAGAGTTGTTTAACTTCGTTGAGGCAAAGTTTAACACGTTGACGACAGCGCAGGACACATACGTCCCGCACTTTGCAGGCCATGACGGACAGCGCGGGACGTATGTGTCCTGCACCCATTACATTCCTTTTTTCAGCGCACGCGTGATTCTTTTCTAAGTTTATTGTGTTTACTCCATGGAATAAGCCCTAGCATAGCCACAAACATAGTAGCTCGAAATGGTAACGTATATTTTAATTTAGGAGTAGGATTTTAGAACCGCACGAAATTTTACGTCTGATTAATTTTTCGTTTCCATTTTCTCTTCATGAATATGAAGGTTAAAAGAGTAGTAGGAGTAAATAGGTGACCTAAGAGATGATGACATATGTGTTTTTGTTAAAATGATTGAAGTGAAACAGCTTTTGAGGTCAATTGCAGCTAATTCTGACAATTTTTGCATTTTCATTGTTATTTCAAGTCTTTGTATCGAAATTCCATTACTATATCACCCTTCCAAGCTTATGTTCACTTGATATCACTGTTTCAATTTTGTATCACCCATGTTTTATGTATTTAGCACTCAAAATCCGCTTGAATTACCTGACGCATCCGCGCTCGCAAAATCGCGCCGGTCCCACGCGGCCAAAAAAGCCAAAACGCGCATTGTCGTCAACGTGTTAATAACCAAAGCATGTCAAAATTGATGCGAATAATTTTGCTGTAGCCTGACCAAGACCATGTCAAAATTAGCTCTGAATTACGATTAAACTGCATAAATAGCTCGTTTGAAATGGGGAAACGTGATGTAGGGCAATACGGCAAAGCGTAAGAACGTCGAAGGTGGAAAGAATGAAGAGGGCTCTTGCGCTAAAGAGACACAGGGAAATTCGCGTTATCCTGTCAAAATTTGAACGAGAAAAAAAACGAAAGAAGAGCTCGCACTAGCTGCAGGTTTCGAGGATATGACACGTTGCCAAGTGAACGCTTTTTACCTCAGCTGCGTGCCTTCAAATCGTAGCAACCGCTGAGCAGCACAGTACACATAAAATAGTCGTACTTAACCCATTCGTGACAATGTCAGCCACCGGTGGCTGACAAAGCTCTCACTCGGGACAATGGTATTACTGTGGCTGCAGGGCTTGAAATGGAATTTGGAAAGTTTTCTTCCATGGAAAGAATCTTCATACCCTCGCTCATCTACGCCAGCCCTGGGCAGAGGAAATCTCCCTCCACTCGAATTTTATTGAAGAAAAATCTCCTGACGCTGCTGCTATTGCGCAATCCTGCGCGGTCGCGAATGGGTTAAGAAATTAATGCATTCGAGAAATTCAAGCATATTTAGATATATACGTAATTATAAAAGGCAGAAATTGATCATGATGTATTCACGAGCAAGCCCGAGGATTATTTCACAAATGGTGGCGCGCTAGTGGGAGGACTGATTGAGTTGGCGCTCGAAGGGATAGTTGCCGCGATTAGGATAATTAAAGTGAGGAAACATACAGTAAATATTTCTGATAAACAGCTTATATATAACTACTCCGTTCCGACGCTTCAAGGAGTTCTGAGGAGAGGCTGATATGTGCACTTTGGCTAAAGAGAAAGTTTTTTTTTGTTTTCAGAAATACCCAGCTTTTCTCGAACGATTTTTCATAATAATAGCGGGCACGGTGCATGGAACACAACCTCCTGAGCGACCCTTTGAATACTAAAAAAGCGGTGATGAAGTGATCGTGGTTCTGATACTCGCGGTGAAAATTTTTTTTTGCACTTTGTGTTGGCGCTTCAAAATTCCGAAAAATAGCGTCAGCGGAAGCAACTTATGTCATGTGCCTAATTGGGACCATCAGCAACCCTTGAACGACAGACTTCAAAGCTGGTGAAAACGTTAAGAACAGCGTCTTAGGAAATTTTTCTTCGCTTCTTTTTTTGTACCCAGAGGGTCGTTCAGGAAACATGAACCCCAGGTTCATGTTCCTGGCACGCACCTCTATATCATGCGAGAAACTGTTTAAGAAAGCTGGGCATTTCCTGGAAAACCTCCCTGGTAGTCCAACGAAATTATGGATGCTAGGAGTTAGACAGCAGTCGCGTTCATGGAAGAGGGTGGGATCAGACTGGCCAAAATCTCCCCAACACGTGTTCAGATCAATATTATCACCGAGTTGAGCACATAGTTGGCTAGCAGTGGTCTTCCAATAAATTTAGGACACCTTGAAGACAGCTTTCATGACAGCCTACCGCGTACCGTGTGTCCACTCACAAGTGGGTCTACTTAGGTAAATAATGGAGGTGGGCAAAAGTTGTTCGATCCAGTGATCAATGACACCCGCGCCGCCCCCTTATTCTGTCATTGCCACTCAAGAAAGCAAATAAGCGACGTCGAAGAGACTAGCGTTTTAAATGAAGGAGTTGGGGGGGGACACTCGAGTAGAATTTTCTTAGGCTCTTGTTTCTCAATTTTAAGAAGAAAAATCACAAAGGTACAGATGCGAGCGTTGATGAATTCATTCACATAATCGGTCTAGCATCATCATCAATCCCATTGAAATAAGCCAGCAACCGTGTCAGTGATATTAAATCGGCAGCCACAATGTGTTCACAATTGTCTGGCGGCCCAATGAATGATTTCTGTCACGATTTAAATTGAATTCAATAAAAAAATAACTGGGTAGCAGACACAGAAGGTACAAAAGCTAGTGACACAAGCGAGCAGGCCAGCTATCACCCCATCAAACAGGATATCAGCGAAGGCGTTCACATTCAGTACTTCCTTTCATGTGTTGCAGAAGCATGTCCATTTTAAACTGCTGATTTTTGGATATCATTAGGAGCGGCAAATTTACCAACTGTCAAATCATCTTAATCCCTAGAACAGCATACCTGTTTGATGGCTTTCCATCATAGCCACTTCACTCACTACCTATCTGGTGGTTTTCGAGAAAGTATTCGTAATTTCTCACAAATAAAGTAGTAAAATGGTAATTAGGCCTCATACCAAAAATTAATCTAAACCTAGCCAGCAGATTTCTGTCGGTCTGAGCAGATTGATTGGTATCAGACTTGTTGGGGATTTGTGCCTTCATCAATTGGACACACAAGGCGTGAGAGATGTGAACGTTCTACATAGATTAGTTAAAAGCAATTCAGGAAAATTCAGTCATCACAAGTAGGAAAGTTCAGATGATGCAGAATTGGGAATAGAAGAGTTTGATGAGGATCGAGCATGAGTTAAAAGAACCGATTACAACAGCAGACGTCTCCAAGACGGCTTCACATTATTCCGCTCTCACAATTCAGCACACAGTAAATAGCTCATAAATTTTCGTCTTTGGTTTTCACACAAGGAAAGAGGTGTAATGGCAAAAGGCCCCTACTACGCGATTTGATCCACGATCGAATTTTGGGTCATACAACTCGAGTCAACGAAATATCTGCAGGTGATAAGTTGCTCCTAGAAGTCATGGATGTTACAAAAATGACAGCATTAGCGCAGCTCAAGGGTTGAGCCATGATTCTCAGACGATGATCTCGTTGAAGCCATATTGCAGAAATTCCTCTACCCAGACTCAATTAAGATGCTTTCATCCATCATCCAGCTGAACACCAGCTGCACCACTTCTCATACAATGGGCACATATGGCAACCACAGACCAACGACTTAGTAACATAAACATTTCTAGACCAAATGCCTTTCAATTTCACTTAGCACCACGATCCCCGCTGACTAAGCATCATTCTCAACAAGAAGCAGGCTAAATTAATGCACAAACAAAATATAGAAACTGTAGAAGCGCGGAAATCGGCGAAAATTCTTCCCACACGTCTCGGTTTCCGAATCTTTCCTGCACAAGAAGCTGTCCTGCATTGCATGGTGCTGCAAAAGGGAAAATGGTGAAGCAAAATACTAGCGAGGCACTATGTAAGCAAAGTTTGGGTAGGCCGATTTGAATTATTCTTGGCCGAGTCGTTGTGCGATATGTGGATAGGCTCCAACGGGGAATGGTTCTTCTTCTCCTGGATACAGATCTTGCTGTTTCCGGTCACCACGTCGGTGTGATGGACACACTTACCAGGAAAGGCATTCAACTTCCCATGGAACTTTGAGATGAGACCCAGATATATCGATAGAGCTTCAAACGCTGATTACAAATATGGAAACTAAAACTGCCAAGGAAGTTGTGAGCAGTCAAAGTTGCCTGGAAGTGAAGCATTACACTAGCCTCCGGGCTTTCAAAGTCGCCGTGGAGTAGTGGTAGTGCTCTCGGAATTTGCGCTCCGACGGGAGGAGAGCTTATGACCTCCAGGGTGAATAGCGAGGGCACCACCACTGCTCCTGCGGCGACTTTGAAAGCCCGGAGGCTAGTGTAATGCTTTACTTCCAGCCAACTTTGACTGCTCACAACTTCCTTGGCAGGTTCATTTTGCAGTTTTAGTTTCCATATTTGTAATCAGCGTTTGAAGCTCTATCGATATATCTGGGTCTCATCTCAAAGTTCCATGGGAAGTTGAATGCCTTTCCTGGTAAGTGGCAAAGGCTTTTGAAGGGAAATGGTTCACGATTGGCGGTGCAAACATTTTTTGCAAAGACTG
>MU871938.1:0-18563 GCA_036418205.1 Ostertagia ostertagi | reverse complement strand
CCACACACCACAAAAGACGACGCTCAAGAAAAACGTGGCTTTTTCTTTGCTTTTTTCTTGGCCGTCGTCACTTGTGGTGTGTAGTCTGCACACAACGCTCTTCTTGTTTTCCGAAATGTGGGTAAGTACGGCGAATTTCTCCAGGGAAAAGCAGGGCATGAATTTAATGGTATTCCAAATAATATGAAATTATTAATTTGTCTGTTAGCTGTTTGTTTGTTTGCACTTCATGGTTCGATAAGTAACACCAAGCATAGCGCTCCTGGAGGGGGGGGGGGGACTCGAACGTTAGGGTCCCCTTTCTCGGCTGTGCCATTTTCCATTACATCATCAAACATATATTCTTTGAAAAATACAGTAATTTCGTATAAATCGGAATTTACCTGAAATTCTCTTACTGATTAACATATTTGTGTCCATATTAACATTCAGAATGGGCAGTAAGCCTACCCGGATGTGGTTGTGGTAATTCTCCATCTGCCAGTTACCTTTTTCTTTTCCAAAAATCACTTCGAAAAAATTATTCCAACAATCTCCCAATGAAACTGTATTCGAGAGATATGTATCTATTAGTTTCTAATTGGCTTCATGGAATTTTGCTCTCTTCAGAGATACTTTTTAGTCGCTGATTGGTTTCATGGAATTTGGCTCAATTCAAAAATATTTATTAGTCTCTGATGAGTTTCATGGAATTTAGCGCTATTCAAGAGATATTCATTAGTTTCTGATTCCTTTCGCACATGAGGGTTTTAACGACCCTGGCTGCTTTTCACCGATAAACTTTTGTGGTCCTTTTTTCAAATATTCCAAACATTTTGTCGTGAAATTTTGGGCTTGCTGAAGAACGCTTTACGATTTGCTCCGTTCTTCTCGGACGTTTTTCAGTGTTTTCAGTCGTTTTTGCAGCGCTCCGTCTCATGGCCGTCTGTCAGTCAGCTGACTGGTTTACCGTATCGGCGGGAATAGAACAACAGAACTATGAATATTTCTTGAAATCGGTACATAATATTATTCACCGTCCAAGCGAGGTTCTATTTCGGTACGGATCGGGAGAAGAATGATTTGCTATTGCGTTACATTGCCACAGAGCACTAGATATTTATAGTGACGAGACTGAAAACAGTTCCCCTTTGGATGATTATAGCTGCTGGGCGGAGTTCATAGCAGTGCTGAAGTCCATCCTTAGACGGTCCTTAGACTTGGGGTTCATGAGGTTCTTCAAGTTTTGAATAACAGTCGCCCAATTGAATTTGCTCGGAAGTCGGAGGGATTTTATAAAGATTTGTTCGGAGAAGTCATTCCTTCATTGGTTGCGCAGCTAGTAGATATGTGACTCAGATAGAGGGTAGAACTCAAGAATCGGCTGATTAGAGTTGAAGGGTAAAGACAAAACGTCAGCGTTTCTGCTGTTGAAAAGTTTAGTTGTAGAAATGGTAAGCTACTCGATGGTTTAAAAAAAATGAGAAATTTGTCTCATAAGCGCTTTTGTTTCCCCTTTTCGTTTCTCTTTTTCATTTCATTAGTCGCTGTTGCACGGCAAATATTGCCTTGTAATTAATACAACAATGGGCATTAAATCATGTCCAAATTCCATATAAACACGGCTGATAACAAGTTCGAATGTCGTTGGGCGCATGGGGTTTCGTAACCCAGCTTTTGTAAAACGACTCATAAATCGTTTATGGTTGGCTATAAGTCAGTTTTAATTGATAGAAAGAATATGGGCCATTTTAAACGAAGACAAGAGCAATCATGCAGTTGTTCGTATGCCGACCACTCCATAATTGCGCCGCGCCACCGCACGCGTCAGGTCACGATCTAAATCCTGGAAAGGAGCTGCTACCCACCCATCACCAGTTTACTGAACTTTTTTGTTTTCAATTCATAAGAGAATTCAGAAAAAATGATTCTATTTCAGTCATAAATCACTGGCTTGAGACTCATTATTCACGATAAGAATGAAAAGAACAGAAATATTGCTTTTGTTTTGGTAAAAAAATTCGAAAAATCGAAAGGGCTGCTACGCGTTCAAAGTGCCCACGGACGTCTTTCACAAATGCTGGCGACGGGGATGCTCCACTTGGTTCTTGGAGTGCCTTCACTAGAAACTCTTTCTGGCCTTCTGCTTCGTTGCATTCACATCTTACACTTCTACTCCATCCTATTCCATCGATCGATTTGTCTCTCCAATCCGAAATTATACGATTTTATATTTCCAAAATCGCGCGCTTTAACCCGATTCTTTCATTGCGTCGCCTGATACGTAGCCGGCCAAAGGCCAACTTCTTTCCATGCCTCGCCTTTGGCTCCGCCCGAATTACCTTCGATTGTCCATAGAGTGTAGTTTTTGTACGTTTGTTTCTCTTCGGAAACCGAATCTTCATGCGTGAAACTTTGTGTGCTGTTTCCAGTGATCACAACTGACACATTCATGTCAAGAAAGAATGCAAGAATTTTCCGCGCAAGATTCCTTTAAATAATTTCGAGGCAGCGGAGAGAGATAAGGGAGAAAGTAAATGCCTTGAATGCAGAACCACTACGGGATGCGCCGTGCATGGGGTTTTTGTTCCAATGCGGCGTGTAAGCAGCAAATAAATTGTTCTAATGAAATATTATGACTCATACTAATGGTGACCATTTTGAGACCGGTTAGCATTATATCGTAGTGATAAGGAGAGCAATCGTTTATCACAATGAAATGATATCAATTTTCAGGGCAACTACAGTATCATGCATGAGTTGATCACCTGTTCGTCATGTGGATCAAAAAACTACCACGCTGTTAGACGTATGAAAGAGATGGCGATCATCTAGGAATCACGTTTGCTGTCTCTAACCATCGCGCTGATAGCGCTGTGTCCTTTCTATCCATCACCGAACCCTTTCTTTATCCATTTTTTTGAGTTAATCTCACGCTAGGAAATCGGTCGGAATTATCAGTCCATCCGATGATTTACTTGTTTTTTTTTCTCATTGTTCTTGTTTGTTTTGTAGATCAAATTCGTCTCTCATAAACTCACATACCCGGGTTGACCCAAGTAGCCCCGTTTAAACTCCGTGAGATCGCGTTCATAGTTCATCGTACAAGTAGTTGCGATCCTTCACCAAGTAGTCGTCGTGTACGTGTTCTTCTGTTGTGTAGTATTACGTTTTCCTCATCCTACTCCTCATCATCATCATCGTCACTTTCGCCTTTGGAAATCCTCTTCCTCCATATATAACCCCTGAAACGGTCATGTGACGCGCTGGTGTCTGCTGCCACTCCGGTATCCGCGCACAAACACACTTTTTAACTGAAGATCAGCCGACGTCGAGCCGATTTCGCTGCGTATCACGCAGCTGCAGGCATTTTGTAGGCGTGGCCAGACAGGACAGGCAAAAACAACACACTACGTTCACACGCTGGCTGCTGCAGGGCGGAGAGCCGACGTGGGGGCTGCAGGCTGGCTCGAAAACATCGAAAAAACACAACTCAAAAACTCCCGTCGAACGTGTGCGACAGCGTCGACGAAGGGGACGCTGGGGGGTTCGAAGCGAAATTCAGGTGAGGGAAGTATTCGGAGAGGGGCAGACACCGGCTAGGTATCAGAGAAGCCTACCTATGTACATCTACCCCTCTAGGAACAATTTCAAAGATTCCGGTGCGTCGAAGACATAACGACAGTCAAAAGAAGCTGTGGTGATGTTGTTCATTGTTTTGGTCGTAATTGCATAAATACGTACTCTACCGTAATTGTGGTGGGGATCGTTATGATGTAATTACCACCGAAACATCAAAAATTTCATCAAAATAGCTCCATTTTAAGGGTGATTGGCTGGAGATGCGCTTGATGCGGTACGGCTAATGGATGTGAACAAATTATCTCACAGTCAGGCCGCGCTGCGACCGCGCGCATCCTGAGCTGGTCACTCTACTTGGTGCCAAAGTTTTTTTTGTCATTAAAAAGGATAGTTTTGCTTCTCATATCTTCAAAAATAGGTTCCCTTTGGAATGTTCCACAGTCTTCGATCGCGGTTGCGTCCAATGTCTCCTCGAACGCATTCTTCTCTCCTCGTCTACCTCTCTTTCGCCCGGTCCATCAATGAAATATCAATGCCCCATCCTCACCTGTGGAATGTAGCTTCCATGTTGTTGTGAATGAATAGCATCCTGCTGGAATGTGCGTGCACGTCCATCTGTTTGTCTGTCTGTCTATTTGTCGGCTTGTCTGCCAGTCAGTCAGGTATTCATTTCCAAAAAGTTCCATCCGTTTGTCTGTTGTTGTGTATATCTCAGTGTGTGCATGTGTATACATGTGTGTATGTGTGTGTACGTCTGTAACCTACCATCTGCTCGGGTACCAGTCGTGTCCTACCGTATTCCCGCCTCACTTCTGATAGTCCGATTAGCCTACCTCCCGTGTTTCTAGGTGACAATGATGTGCTCTATGTCTCAGCTGTCTCAGTCTCTGTCAATTTCCCAGCCCCGCTAACCCGATGAGTCCCATCGTATCCGGGTAAATTATTTCGCTCTCAGCGATCATCTACCATCCATCTATCCCAAATCCGCGTGAAGCATTCGAATACGATGAGTTGTTTCTGTTCATCTTGTTCTTTGTCGTTGTCCGTTTTCTCTTCTCGATTATGGACGCTCTAGCCTGTTCCTATCCATTTGCTTCGTTTTCCTTTATACTTTCGCTAGACCAGTGTTGTTAACTACGCAAATACATGCTGTACACTTGTATATTTGTTCAGCTATGAATAAAGTTTGTTAACAAGTTTCGTCAAAAATCCCAGATAACGGAGGATTCCACTATAACTATAGGGAAGGTCGGCTGCGACCGGAAAGTAACCCTACTAACTGGGCTTGATGACAAGTTAGATAAGGAGGCGTGTATCAGATCAAGAAAATCAACAAAGGACACGGAGAATAAACAAGCAAAGATCACAGATTAGACAGGTGGGCGAAGCTGGATCGACCACTGAGCGACTGCAGCAACCAGTGGTGCACGGCGCGCAATCTCCTTAGGGCCAAACCACCTAAACACGGAGGTATGTTATCACTTCACCACAAGGCTACTTCCAGGCCCGGTCTCTTTTTTGCGGCGTACAGTAACAACCATCGTACCTCTAAGGCACCACACAGATGCCAGTGGAAAACTGTATTCTGAAACACCAGAGTTCTGGACACCGGAGCTCTGGAACTGGAACTGGAGGTACTGCAAAGGAACCCGGACCCCTTTTATTGGGACCTCCCCACGCGCCGTGGCTACCAAACATGCACACATTCCATCAAACCAAAAACAACAAAATCTATCAAAATGTCAAACCATTAAACTATCTATACATTTCTGCAGTGCTGTATTCTCCACACACATTTCCCATAACCCACCATTAATCAGTTGCCTCTGGCAAGGCGGTCTCCCATGACCACCCACGATCAAGAACCACCGCCTACTCGACCTACCGTGCTCAGATCAGCTGATCATAGCTGATCTCTTAAGGCATGCATGTCTCTCCCTGACATTCCACTTTAAGGGCAAGTCTATAAGGAAACTTAGCATATCGAGTGACAGGCGAACTCCAAAGGTGCGTACCGACACGCAATTCGCATAGAATGATAGGCTCCCGGCAATCGAGCATGGCCTTCCCCGCCGCGCAATTGATGCAGTACTCCCTCTGTCACGTGTCTGAGTCTCTGGCCGTTTAACAGGAGGGGGAAAGCTCACGGTGTGCGCGGGCGACTGAGCAATGCGGTGTAGACGTAAAAAGGGCGTCTTACAGTACGACAGGCTCTCGAAAGGAGGGCAATCAGTGGCCAGCACGCTGCCTTCGCTGGGAGGCGCGGGTTTTTCGTAGGTACATGTCAACAGTGTGTAGCGCGAGCGAAATTGATTTTGCGTTATGTAGAGCTATTATCCTCACAAAAGGAATTGAAATTTTTTGAAAATGTAGAGAAAGTTGAGGCTTCCATGTGCGAACCCTTAGGAGTTCGATTCCTACTTCTGTCTTGTACAATCGAAACTAAGGAAAGCGCGACAAGTGCTGGATTCAGCAAGTATTGATGGCGGATCGTGCTGGATCTTACTCGCTCCCTCAACGCCGCAGTGACGTCACTAACACGCGAACGCGTCCGCGCCGCCGGTTAGCTTTCCCATAGAGCCGTTTAACAGAGAGAACCGTTGAAGGGGGCAGCACCGATGAGAGTCCCATCAATGTGCAAATTAACAGGCAAGGAAGGGGGCTCCATTTCTCGGGTTCCGGGCCATTTCTCATGGTTTTTTCTTCATTCCGCCCCGCTGCACTGCTCTGCTGTGGTTGTAATGGGCAAGGAAGGTATTCTATATCTCGGGTTCTAGTCATTTTCTCGGTTTTTCCTTTTTTCCGGGTATTACTGACCATCGTCACCTTGTAAAATCCACCTTTAGTCAGCGAGCTACTGGTCCATAGGTAGATGGTGGTGAGAAGAAAGGCGAAAGGTGCAGTATCTTTGGAGTGGCGTTCATGGTCGTAAGCAGCACCCTCTGGAATTTTGCGGACAACCGGGTTTTTTTTAGGTTCTCTCTACTTGTTCCTCTAGTATCTGGGAGGCGTTCCCGAAAAGCTCATAGTATCTAGCATAAGCATGCTGAAGGCGGGCAAGCGGATTTCCGCACGAGGACGCGCTCGCAAGAATCTTCAAAGTGGGAGATCAGTTTTACGCGTTAGTTTTGGCTGGATGAATGGACATCAAAGCCGCATTTTTTTTCTTTTTTTTCTGCAGTGAGTTCATGTGTCCACTCAAACAGACATGATCTCAAACGTCTGAAGACCCCGTAGAATTTCATGAATTTTAAAGATTTTGTGATAATATCTCACTTTGACCATGGATGATAGGTACCATTGTCAACAAGCTTTACGGCCCCAGCTTGGGCGCTCCAGCTGTTGTCACTTTACTCCTGTCAAGACAAGCAGGATATATACAAACATCGTTTAGTTCCAACCAATCCATTGTCATCATGACAACGTTGGAAGGTTTTCGGCCGGAGGTTGCGACGGTTCGGTAACCTTCAAGAGTTCAACACCGTGACATTGAAATCAACTACTACGCAGCAAAGGACGCCACAGGCCGATGGCAAAATCAATGCCGTTTGGAATCATTTGGAAGGGATGGGCAAGAAACTGTCATGCTCGGAAATGGTTAGTTATAGGGGCGGGGGGGGTATACGTGCTAGGATTGGCACTATTTTTGTTTGAAAAGAAAAACCAAACTTTTGGGAACTAAAACGAAACTGAGCTAATATGGAGAAATTCAAAAACTCCGCAATTTTCGGAGTTTCAGCAGCTCTGAGAGTTTCAGCTGAAACACGGCTTAAGCCAGTTATACGAATGAGTGGGAAATGGGTGTGTCTCAAGTGGTACGATTGGAAATTTCAGCACCTAATTAGTGCTGCGTCGCGACGAGGTGCGAAGTGACCTCAAATTTTGGCACCTAATTAGTGCTGCCTCGCGACTAGGCGCCAGCTACCTGTGGGCGAGACGCGCCGTACATGTCCATAACGGTGCAAAAGATAGGCGGAAGGGAGGAAGGTGATTTTAAATGTGATTATTCATTCATTATTACTACTTTTCAATCTTCTGACTCCTGTGAACAAATCAAAGTAAAATTGATGTTCCATATTTATTATTATTACTTACTATTATTATTATTACCATTGTTATAATTATTCATTATTATTATGTTAGTAGTCCTCAACTCCTTAACACCCCACTTGCACCAGATACCTTTGAGTGACCCGCTTAGCCAATTAGTGTTTAGGTAGTCAAGGAAATCTTCACACCTCATATGCGTCGTGATTGCGGGGTACAGGGGATTCTACAGGGCTGGGACTTCTGTGAGGAGAAATGGCAAAGTTCGATAGTTTCTAAATTAATCCTTTTGGACAGCATGGCTTTTTTTTTTACAGATTCGACGAAGTTTACCAGGAAAACCACCCCGATCAAATTGCTTCGTATTGTAGAAGAATGTCCAGATACATAACTAAGAAGTCTATATAGTTGCTTGTGAGATTTACACATATTTTGGATTTTTTTTTGTGTTCGCTCACTGATTTTCCTAACCAAGCTAAAACGTATACTGGCTAATAATGATAATGAATAATAATAACAATGATAATAGTAAGCAGTAATAGTAGTAAGTAGTAATAATATAAACATGGACATCAATTTCATTTTGGTTTGCTCACAGGAGTTCATACGAGAATTCACCTTCCTCCCTTCCGCCTATCTTTTGCACCGTTATGGACATGTACGGCGCGTCTCGCCCACAGGTAGCTGGCGCCTAGTCGCAAGACGCAGCACTAATTAGGTGCTGAAATTTCCAATCGTACCACTTGAGCAACTTTGGCAAAGTTGAGCCGATTTGGACGCTGGCATCGGACGGTAATTAGAGGACTAGTGACTTAGGCGGTCGTGGGTCAGGAACGCTATTACCATTAGACGCCCTGTCCACCAATGACGCTTGAATGGGCGTCATCGAGACGTCACTTCCTCCAGACCAAATAATGTTCACTTTGCTATTAAAGGCAAAGGTTCAGGCTCGCAGACGCCGCTTAATGAGCCTTTATTGGGAGTAGAAAGCTGAGTTGAGCGCAGAGTCGCTGTTACTCTCCCTACATCGAAAAGCGTTACTGGGCACGCTGGCCTACTATGGCGGCTTTGGCAGACTCCACAGTACCGTCATGCTCGCCACGTCGATGATTGGTTGGCGCTAGATTGGCGACCCTATGAAGATCCCTCGCTGCCAAAGAGAAAAGGATGTGAATAGCCGACCTCGAAATTTGAGCCTAGTAGCGATCCCACCGTGGACTCACGCTAAATATCCGGTTACCCCCCCCCCCAGGAAGCCCGCGCGGCAAGAGGCGTCGGCGGGCGAGTCAGCGCTTGCGGGGTGGTGGTGTAGGGCCAGTGTTAAATCTATTAACTTGACGGAAAATCCTACGCGCGGCGACCCGTCGCTGACTCTGCCTTCTTGCCGTGCGGCGGGCCTCCCGGGGGGGACCCCGCCATCTCCACATAGAGCAACATCATCAGTCCACTTATTGAAAACTTATACTCTAGACCATTTCATAAAGCTTGACAATGTCATCAAAAAGTAAGTGAAAAGCCAACAAATCAGCGGCAGTCACACAAAAAGAGCAAAATCAATGCTGGTCAATTAATGCACAGTTTGTAAGGCAAACGAAAGTCATGAATGCTTAACAAATAATGAATTCGAACGAATAACACGAATATTCAAATAGCACACTATAGCAACAAGAATGTGCTGAGAGGCGGAAACAAGGGATCTTTTAGTCCATCAAAATCCGTAAATGGAAGAGAACTAGATCTTAAAAAAAGGATAAATTTTAGTCATTTACCATACTGCACTTATTCAATTGCATCCTGTTCAACCTACAAAATCACAATATTTGAATAAATTCACCGAGTTTACCTACTTGGAATGAAATTGGATAAAAAATCAGGCATTACGAAACCTCAGTGGATATATCCAATCGATCTATCCAGCGTAAAATTCTGTCTATTCTAACGTTCTAGGAACGGTCTCTCAACTATTGTAACTTGGACAAACAATAAACAACGAACAAACAACAATAGAACAATTATTCAGGCACATTTCCTTATTTCAAGCCAAAGAATAAGCAACGGAAAACTGGCCACAGTGTACAGATAAGCTTTTCTCACAGCTGGCACGTAAAAAGGTGCTACAAGTGCTGCGACAAAGCAGAGCGTTGGTGGAAGGGTTCGATAAATCGACACCGATGGCTCGTTCAATGACACTGGATCTGGGAATTCTCCTGTCTCGTAGAAACTCTCAAGAAGCCTGAAATAAAACACACTGAAAAGGAAGGGTTAATTATTTTAGATGAGATGCATACCTTCATACGTGCCTCGGGACCAGGGCAATTGTTGCGCTCACACTTCCAGAAATTTTGCGACCCTATCCTCCTTTAAGGGGGGTTTGGTGCGACCCATCACCAAAACACAAGTCATAGGAGGCTCTTTAGGATCCTCCTCCCCTACACCATCGCTATCCTCGCCTTGTTTCTACAGTATTTGATTCTGAAACCAGTCGGCACAGCCCAACTCTGCTCACTTTATCCTATGAAACGGCAATCTACCTTCGTGAAAAGTTCACCAAAATCGGAAAACTCGTCAAAAAGGACCCAGTCTCTCGTTCTACCACCCCTTCAACTTATACAATACGACCCCCATTCACTTTCCCTAGGGACACTTAACTTTGCTCGACCCCAAAGCAACCCCATCCCCCTAACAAAACTGCATATGAGACCCTTCGTTCGAATAGTGCGAACAGACGGTTGACCCTGCTCGAAACGCTAACCAGGAAAGGCATTCAACTTCCCATGGAACTTTGAATCGACCCAGATATATCGATAGAGCTTCAAACGCTGATTACAAATATGGAAACTAAAACTGCAAAATGAACCTGCCAAGGAAGTTGTGAGCAGTCAAAGTTGGCTGGAAGTAAAGCGTTACATGAACCGTGCTAGCGTCCGGGCATTCAAAGTCGCCGTGGAGTAGTGGTAGTGCTCTCGAAATTTGCACTCCAACGGGAAGAGAATCACGACCTACCAGCTGGAGAGCGAGAGCACTACCACTACTCCACGTGACTCTGAAAGCCCGAAGCTAGCATAGGCTATATGTAATGCTTTACTTCCAGCCAACTTTGACTGCTCACAACTTCCTTGGCAGGTTCATTTTGCAGTTTAGTTTCCATATTTGTAATCAGCGTTTGAAGCTCTATCGATATATCTGGGTCTCATCTCAAAGTTCCATGGGAAGTTGAATGCCTTCCCTGGTAGTCCAAAACTGTTTGAAGAAGTTATGAAGCAGGACTGCGCAGCGGTAGAGGCCCTGACACAGGCAAGACGCGTCTGGATGGAATGAACTTTTCGAGCCACCATTTCTGAAAAAAACAATCGTACGGACCTACACTGGAGTCGATCCCACGGCCTGTGAGTCAGGGTCGGTACCGTTGCGTTTTCCTGCTTAATAACTATTTTCAGGGAATCGTTGCAGACAACGGAAGAAGATTTTGATTTGGCGCCTCGGTGCGAATATGGGTCTACATCTCATTTCGAAAGGCCGTAATGACAGGGTGACCTTTCCTTGAAAAAAAGTTTCTTTTCCCTTCACATAGCACCAATAAAACAGTCTACAAGTAAACAAGACAAATCAGCAATTCTTTGTTTCTGGAAGCGATAGATTTCGTTATTGCGGACTACTACTAACATATGTGGCATCAGATACATCAGAAGCATCAAAAAGCACATGCGATTCGATTTCTCCGAAGCCTCGCTAAGTTAGCTACTAAATTTGCCGATTAGGGTAAGACGTGTCCCCTATTTTTACCGTGGAAACAGACTGTTAAAGCTTAATTTTTAGATAACGATGGAAGCATGTATCGCTACACTGAACGTTCCTGCTAAGACCGACGTCATAGTCGGCGACGGACCAAGCGATGGAGCGATCGCGATCGCTCCATCGCTTGTCCGTCGCTTGCCAATCGCTCTTGGTCGAGCGATTGGCAATCGCTTGCAAAGTGCACAAGCGACGGGCAATGGCTCTGCTCGATCGATACCGCAGCCGACTGCATTGACTGGGGGCGGGGCCAATCGCCCGTCGCTTGTGCACATTGCGCAATCGCTTGCCAATCGCTCGACCGAGAGCGATTGCAAGCACGACAAGCGCCTGCCGTCGGCCGAACTACTGACTTTCTGTTAAACGCGCATTACTCAGCCTCGGAACTGGGTTTCTCTACAAAAAAGAACTCGAGATGAAAATAGGCCGTCTCGCCTGAGCCACTCACTTGTCTTTCTCCTGATATGCTTTAATCGTCCACTCCTGCAGTTCCTTACGGCTCACGCGCATCTCTTTCGCTGAATGTCTCTTCACATGGATACTAAGCGTCCTTCCGGCTGGTCCGCCACAGGTGAATTCGAACATATTCGGGGCGAGGCCACGGCGTTTCGGTAGCCTTCAAAAGTCCAACACGTTGACATTGAAGACGATTTCTGCACCATAAAGAAATTCATGTTTGGCGGGGAAATCAATCAAGAAAGGATCCCATCTCAAAAAATTACCCACAGAGGGAGCCTACTATCGCCTGAATCTTAACTAACCATTTCATATTCGTTAACTGAAGATGATGAAAAGAGGTATCTAAAAACCTTCAGAAATAAGGGTGCTGAGCTTACAACTAGCTCGTACATTCCAATTTTTTCCGCATGCTGTAGGGCCTAGTCATTACTCTCCTATCGAGACCTATGAACCGGTCCCCCCCCCTTTTTCCCTTTCTCAGTAGTTGATGAAGTAGCAAATCCGTACCAAATAAGGACACGGGAGGACAATCATAACGGGTGGTATTTCACATGAAGAAGTTGTAAGCAACAAACGATGATGATGTTCTCGCTTCTAATGGGCTTACAAACGGAATTCAGAAGATCAAAATCGGAAGCCATGCTCATCCCATGGATCGTAACATGACATTTTGTCGAGCTCACCGACCTCGTCTGACCATATCCGATAGTGACGTCATAGACCGCATCCAAGGTTTCCAGTCGCTCCAGAGACATGAATATACCTCCTACGCGAGGGCTCAAAACGTTCTTGAATTCTGGTATTCCCTAAAAGATCTTTGAATAACTCCCCGAATATCATTAGTTCTTAAATTTCTTTTCCTTCCTACCATCAATAAGTCTCACCAATACAACAACTTTCAGTGGAATTTTTACGTCTGTGAAGTTGCACAATCAAAAACGAGTCAAAATTAATATTTTCGTAAAACTCGATGCATTACCTTTCTACGGCAAAACTCCTGGCTGGCAAGAATACTATCTTTCCGTTTAAGGGAATACCTGCAGAATCTTTCAATTATTCATGAGCTTTCAAAAAGAAAAGCATGCAGGCAAGGCTAGAAGCATCAACAGGTATAAGGTAAGTTGTAATTCTCACCTCGTTCCTTCCGGAAAAATGAGCAACCAGAATTTCTCATTCATGGAGTCCAACCAAGCGAGCTGTTTCAACACAGGTGTACTCAAAAACTCCCCGTATCGTCGAACATATATGTAACCGTGCTAGAAGCATTCAAACGACTTCCAAAATAACTGCAAAGAGCCAGCTATTTAATAACTGTTGATTCAAAATACAAATACAAATACAAAATTGTCAAGGTATTTTGTTTAGATTCACTTTCGCAAAGAGCCATTGAGACAGTACCACCCGCGTAGCACCTGGTGCCACCATCACCACCTCAGGCCTTGTGGCTCTGCTTAGAATTTATTAGTTAAGTAATAATCAGCCGAAATTCACCACATACCTGGAAAACGTACCATCCAAAAAGCGGTACAAAGTGTATAACATGCTTAAGCATGACACGAAAGCTGGCTTCGTTACCATGGGGTCCTTGGCGCGCCGCCAACATCACTGCTACTGCCCAATCTACTGAAACCGGGGAGAATATGAATTGATCAGTGACTGAATTTGATAACCCAGACAACTTGCCATCACTCTGGTGGTTTGACAGAACAAGAGCACATTCAGGTTCACGCATTAGCTCCTTGACGTCACCGTATAGTTTCATCTGAAAAGATGGAAGTCATTTCAACTTTATTGAAAGGAGGTTAGTCTTTTATTTGGCTTCCACGTGTACGTGGGTATAGCTAACCTTGGGCGCGAAAGCTAATGGATTCTGGTTGTGTTGCTGGATTACCTGCACTGGACACTTCAGTACACTCCTGAGAGCAAACAACTTGGCTGTCAGAAGCGTTGTTTTAAGGCGAAGATGGCTGGTCGCGCTCATCGAGCCACTCACTGGCTGTCACAGATAACGCCAGTGTAGTGATCTACGAAATCCAGAGTGAAGGTATAGCACTCATTCATTCTCCAGCAACCCCTTAAGCAAGAGAACAGTGGAAAGCAAGAGGAACAGAACCCTAATTCTGCCTCTGATCAGTCGCTGGTGAGGATCGCGTGAATCCTTGCAGCGCGCCGGCAGATTCCCTGCACTTATGGGCTGCTTGACATCATTAATGAAGGTAACAGCGCCACTCAGCTCATCATAATTTCTCTTCGAACGTGCTTAAAAAATTCTTCGAACGAAAGTCACAACGATTTAAAGCCTTCGGGATGTGAACAGGAAAAAATGGCCCGAGAATGCGTCGCGAAAAATTCCCAATGGAATGGCAACTGGCATTGTCTAACAAGGCATAAAGGACTATTTTGCAATCAAAACCGGCACCGAGCGCTCGACTGCGATCACGCCATTCATGACCACTATTTCAATAGAAGCTTGACGCATTAAATGAAAAGTTCCAAGAAATGAAGAAATAGCAGTGACCTACCTGTACTCCAGAGATGTTTTCAAATACAAACAAGCAGAGCCTCATGTAAGCTCTATACAGTGTATTGTCCAGAGCCTGAATCAATGACATAATCCCATAACTTCTTGAATATTGAATTTGAAGCTCGAATATTGCCTTGCTCACCAGGGTAACTTTTTTTGGCACAATCCACGACACAGCTCCAATACCGAGGGGACACGGTGGCGAAGGGGATCATTGAAAGGGAGAGCAATGAGCATGGAACAGCAGCCCGTATATGATCTGCCACTACTAAAGTTGACGCAGTTTATCATATCAGGTACCTGAAACTCAGTTGAGTGTTTTCAAAAAAAAATTTCATTATAACAATGGAAACATTGCATTATAGCTTCACAAGATATGTTTGCTCCTTTTGGAAGTTCTTAGATAGAACCTGGAGGTTATTTCACGTCGAACAGTGGAACAAGAGCGCAACAAAAAGGACCACAATGAGGAAGAAACACAACAAAGAAAATGAGAAAACACAAACTATGGCCTTATTCTCGGAGCGTGACTGTGGCAAGACATAGAGAAACTAGCGCGGTGAGGGAAAGAGAATATCGACGCAGCAGCACGTAAAAAAATCGCACGTTCGTGCGAGAGGGCACAGAAGCCACGAAAGCTGCGAGAGCTAAAAATAGAGCAGTCGCATGTCAAGGGAAAGCAGGCAGCGGGTAAGCCCTTATGACGCACTTTCGAGTTCGACAGCGCGATCACTCTTTTGTATGAGGATCCCGCTACCTCACTCACGAGAGGATTCGGCATTCATGTCCTTAGGGGGACATCTAAAACAGTGCATTTGAAACAGCTGGTAGGCAAAACTAGAACTATGCCAGGAGAGGGGAGAAACGCCAGGGAGAACAAAGGTTGCTCACGTCCTCTTCCAGAATACCGTCACCTCCCTAAGGCTTATTCCCAAGTACTCAAAGAGGCTAACTCACTTCAACGTCCCTCTAACGACATGAGCGCCGAAGATTTCTATGAAGAGCTGGTGAAATTACCCAAGCCTTTGACAATGCAATTAGAATTGAAAGGTTCAGAACGGAACACCTGATCTGGTACCAAAAAATGAATCTTGCGAGCGTGCCAACGTGCTACATCAAGGAATGAAGCGTAGCAATCTTCTTGACCCCGCTAGCGCAAGAGTAACAATATCTATAGCTCGTGAGAAGAAGAAATAGGAAGGAAAAGAGGGGGAAAAGCTATGTTAAGACACGCACTGCTGCCGGCATTGCTTATCAAAGTACTTAAATGAAGCGACCATTTGGTGCTCCAAAATTGAAACTCAATCAAATGATTACGCCCGTTCCTTCAAACGCACGCGCCTGAGATTCGTCATGCAGGTAAAGATTTGTCACCTGCATCGTGAACACCAACCGGAGACAAAAACACTACTATCATACTGCACCCATAGCAACGGGATTTAAGCGCTGCGTCCTATGATGCTCAGCGAAGCTCTTCTACTGTCGCGTCTACGGTGTAACCTAGCTATGAGGGTATGGGTCACTAAGACAAAAGGCGCCTTTTTCGTTTTTCACAGCGCGAAGCTTATTTCCTGCCGGAAACCCCGAGTCTACTAACGATCGGGGTGGACTAGAGTTTCCGAAGCGGAACAAGCTTCGCGCGAAGAGCAAAAAAGTCGAGTTCTTTCCTAGCGACCCACACCCTCGCTATGATTTGTTGAGAACCATTTACTCTTCCCTCCCCCCCCCCCCTCAGCGGAAGTTTAGGTGACATGGGCATTGCCTACAAAGCGTATGATTGGTCCTGTCCCTGCTTCGATCACGCCCAGGCCTACCCAAGCCTTTCAACCAATGGCGATCGAAAAATCACTAACGGAATTGTTTGTTGAGATAAAGAAGGCTCACTATAGATAACCTGGCTTCCACATATTGTTGCAGTCAGAATCACTACGATAAAAATGACTACGTTCTTATGGAAGCAGAATGCGTGGCGCATCTGAAAACGGAACGAAATACGCGTATACTCAATCCGTCTTACACATGGAATTGCCAGGGCAACTGTCTGAATGGGCGCCCAAGTGCGGTGGAGCTTTCGTGTCACAACAATCGCCTGCAGTCTTCCAGCAAACAACGAAACAGAAGTGTTCGTCCGCAAAGTACTGTTCGCTTCAGGATCCTAAGCGCTTTTCTAAATGCATAACAACTCCTTAGCCCAGCTCTTACTTACTGATAGCGGTGATGCTCCTATCATTTCCTACAAGAACACTGGCAAATCAGAAAAATGGGACACTCCGGTTTACGTGGAAGCACAAAGATGGAATAACGAGTATTATATGTAGAGATGGATTGAAAAGGTTGCTCTCATGTACAGAAACAGTATCAAATACCACTCGGCCAGATATTAGTGAAAGCAATGTCCAGAACTACCGTAAGAAGAAAGGCCCGGCTTCAATCCCGGCGGCCGACTGATACAATGGGTCTATCGTGACAATGCACAGTAGCTCGGATCGGTGTATTAACGAACCTCTGGAAAATATTTACGGGTCACCAAGCAACAACATTTATTCAACAGATATATTTCATTGTAAAACAATAAAAGCACACCAACCTAAAATGAAGAATCTTCAGTATAACACGCATCAATACAAGTAAAACAGCCATGGAAGTGAATAGAATTACTTAAAATCACCTTCAATTGAAACAAAAATAATGAAGCATTAATCAGCCAACCTATAAAATTCTAAAAGGTTAAATTTTATGAGTTTTGACAACTCTGAGATACACAGCAATAGAGTTGGAGGTATGCCAAATGATATAGGGCTTCTCATTTCAATACAAAAATGGATAGCTACTTATCGTCGTGGATGTGAAAATCATCTCCAAGACCGAAAACGAAAGCATACCAAAAGAATTGAAACATTGTGCCTAAAACCGTTAGTATCCACAAAATAACAGGAGAGAAGACAACATTTCAGAAAAACTAATTCGATTTAAGTTTGAAACCTGAAAATCTACAGTACGAATTGGTAGAACAATAAATTTCGTGGAAGTCGAAACATTTAGCATTAATGAGCTTTCCTATAATCATATATATTCACCCCAAGTTGTAAAGGTCCTGTTGGCATAGCTATATTAAGCGGTAGGAAAATCTGTTATGCACAAGTGATGGTATGTGCGATTACAATCACCAAGGAGTATGTTAACACTGATTAAATGTTTTCTTCTGGTTTCACGACGTGCTTATTCTTAAGAGAATACGATTTGAAAACGTAGTACTGTAGTCCACCAAGAACAATAGGTGTTGCTAGTAGGATTGTACGCATCGCACCAGCAAGTTCATTAGATGGCTGCTTCGTTCAAAATATAATCCTGCAAACAGACTTTCGATCCACGAAAGAAACCGCCCAATAAATCGAAAGAATGGCGAAGTAAGTCTCGCTCTTGTTTCGATGTGAAACTCACACTGTACCCGTAGTTGTTTAATATGTACACAACAATGACTGGCGCAATCGATTGAGCAGGTTTGACGAATAGAGCATTCAAGCTAAAGACAAGAGAAGACAGCGCGGACCTGGAAAAATTCACTGTTCACATAAGAAGTAAGTCGCGTTAAGTGTCCTACTATTATAATGCGTTATATCTGTCTGTGTGTGTGTCACGGTGTCTGTCTGTCACGAAATTCCCTAGCTCCTCGGGATCCGCCTGGAGAGACCGGGTCAAGTGTGGGATGGGTGGGCCAGGTCTCACGAAGTAAAAACACACATCAGCTAAGCGGAGCCCCGCCCACAGTGGGCGTGGCGTGCATCGAAATGAGTGTACTGACGACCATGATTTCAAATTCAGTCACAAAACAGCCTCGAAACTGGGAAAAAGTGGGTAAAGGTGTGCATTGGTAAGCCAGAATGAATCAGGGAGACCCACCTTGGCTGTGCGGGGAGTTCTCTAAAAAATGGTGCTTAATGAAAAAATCCGCAGACGCGAGCGGAGGCCCGCCCACAATGGGCGGAGCCTGATTTGAAGTCCACAGTGTTTCCTACAAGTCCTCATGATTCGGTTTCGAGAAGTCTTAAAGATGGGCGTGGCGTGCACGAAGTGGGCGGAGATTGCTACTGAACTTGCTCGGTTCCATGAAGTCCTGGAGATCGGGAAAAACGTGGATAGAGTCCGACAACGGAAGATCTCTCAACTGCTATAGGAGGGT
>MU871937.1:4830-22398 GCA_036418205.1 Ostertagia ostertagi | reverse complement strand
TTTCCACCTCCTCCCCCCCCCCCACCCCCCAGACTTCCTTTCTGCGTATGCGCGCGTTTCTGAAGGGTGCTTCCCTGCAAGTGTGACTGGCAAGTTTTTGACTAGTCACGAGCAGGTCAACCGTTCGTTGTCCCAGTTTCAATGACAACCTCCTCTCTCAAGAAAAAAAAAGGTTCTTGATACGACACTAAACCACCACCATCAACCTTAGGGGAGTCCCTCTATACGACCTCGTCCCTTCCCTACCAAATGTTCACCATCATGGCTGTTTCTATAGAATTTTGATCGCGGACCAGTCGACGCGGCTCAAACTCCGCCATCTACTTCTCTTCAAAACCGCGTCGGCAGTGGGGAAGCGAGGAGAGAGGAAGAAGGATAAATATTCGAAAGAAGCGGAAGAACCCGTTGAAACTGACCCCCTTCTCCCACGCAACCGCAACCATTTTACAAAAATGTATAATCCCCTTACGTCTGTTGTACCTTCACTAACCCCAATTATGATCCCCCTCCGAAAATCTCCAGTACGACTCTTCCCCCAATGAGAACTGCACAAGATACGGTTGGCCCTTGTTGCGGGTTTTAGTGTGGATCTCTCATATGGATCTCATATACAATGCGCTTGTCACAATCACAATAGCTATTTTATTGGTACCTCAGGACCAGTAGCTCCTAATTCTGTTAGCAGTATTATGTTGGTAGTGCATTCAAGTCAAGGATACCATTGAAAGTTGAGTTAAGGGGAGAGATGACCTTGTGTAATTTAATCTTTCCTACCTGGACAGATTAAGGAAGTTTGAGTACCGGCATATGCAAAAGGTTTTGTCCAGAATGTTACTCCTTTGTGTTCAGTTCAAATCACTCAGTATGTCTTCTTGCAGCTTCGGTGAAGCAAATGGGTCCCGCTGATGCGACGCAAGACGAGCCGTTTCTCTCAAAAGATGACAAACACACGATCGTCATGTTCTGTCGTTCCGCCCTTTCGAATGCTCTTATTGTACGCAGTTGTTAAGAAGGCTAATTCTCCGGCACATTTTACAGGCATTATCTTTCAAAGGTTATCGCTCATTTCAGCGTGAAAAGATCAAGGACCCGCTGGAGCTGCGGCGAATCTGTGGCACCCTGATCCGAGAGTTCAAGAGGCAACGAGATTTTGAAGGAGAGACGCCAGTTTCGTTCTGAGGTAAGGAATGATCTCTTCATTTTTGCACACATACAATCCCGATTGGTCAACAATAAGCATTTGACTATTCTAGAACAACATTAAGGATTTTTTAAGGCAAAGTTCGGGATAATTGGTCGAAAATTAGCTTTTCCCGTCAAATATGCAGCAGTACGCAAGCGCGGACCATGTGCAGAAGTGACGGGGCGATTTGACAAAGTTTAGGCGCTAGGCGCCTAGGTTGGAGCATTGGCGCCGCCCCACCCCATTGAGCCCGCCCACTGTTCCACGCAACCTTCCAAACAACACTTGGAACACTAGATGTCAAGCCGTTGTTTGGAAACCAGTCGTAGAGGATTTCTTCGCGGATTTCGACTGCCAACTTCAACATCAAAGTCTATGTTACGGCATTATCGGAACTTTGCAATTCATTCTAGAAGAAAAGATTTCTAAAATGGGAAAAACAAACAAAAAAAGCAGAAATAAGCAGAAACAATAGAAAAATTAGAAGAATTAATTTCCATTGCTGATTTTTATGGCCGTGTCGGTTGTTGGCATGGAGCCAGCAGCTGCTGTGAACACGTTCAGACACGTAATCCTCCCAGCCCTGGCTTGTAAGTAACTAACGAAGAGGAGGTCATTATTTTGGACCTTTTGGGGGTAGTTCCTGCTTTTTTATTAAGGTTTGATTCAGTTAGCACCCGGGGCGTCATATTTGTACAGAGAACTCCCTCATTTTATCCCGGAGTTTGCCTTTAAAGTTGCCGCCCATTTGGAAAACGTTCCCCACACCTCTTTTTCAACTCATATCACTGCTCATTTGTATACATTTTCTCAATTTGCTGTTCTTAGTCGACATATAATGCCACGATCATTGTTCGCGACTTGGGAGACTAGGATAGTAGGCGACAGGATATTACAGAATTGTTGTAGAGTAGGATAGCGCGCTAACCAGATTAGATACGTATTGATTGGAAGCGCTGGAGAGTAGCAGATTAGGTGTCTTCAGGCGAACCGTTCAATACGTACCTAGTCTTGTCCTAATCCATCCTAATCTCCTACTCTACTATAACCCCACTACCGTAATATCGTAATCTACTACTCCCCGGCGATTCCAATCGATACCTATCTAGTCTTGTCAGCGCACCATGCTACCCTACTATCCTAATCTATTAATACTACTACTCTTTTCCCCCTGTCAATACCTATCCTTTTCATTGTCGCGTACTATCCTAATCTCCGGAGTCGCGAACTATGGACGCGGCTCTTAATATAATATTAAATTTTGCCTTCCGCACTCCTCCCCCTATATCGGTGCATGATCTATGCGGCCACAGCTCACATGTCCTCCCATGCGACTCCATCACGTTACAAGGCTTCTGTCAACCAGGGGGTGAGAGTGTAGAAGGAAAAGCAGACGTTCTTTGTGGTAGTGGGACTAAGCCTTTATTGAGAAGGTAAAGAAAGCGGAGATTCTGTAATAGTGCGCTGTGTGAGGTTCCAGCAGAGTCAACCCTGCGTTGCGCAGTTCGCAACGGCACGTTGAGAGATCCTCAACGCACGCTGTATGGGCGGAGACGCAGACGGCTCGAGCATGCGAGTGTGAATGTTCGCGCGAGAGAACGTGTCTAATCGGGCGAAACTGCGCAACGTGGCCGTTGAGAACTGCGCAACGCAGGGTTGACTCTGTTCCCACACAGCACAACACAAGCGCTGATTGCCAGCCTCTCGGTTGATCAGATGCCGGAGACCCCTCCTCACGTAATACCCAATTTCATGGCAGATAAATGCACAAATAGTATACATGACGCGATATAATATTTTACATAACATATGATACCATATGAAGGTTCCCATGCTATGCTTCATTTCAGGCTGTGATCTCTTGCTGACGATTCTCCCACCCTGAAATTGGACATACACACACTTCTGCAGGACCCAGTCACATCCACATCAAATGCATTCGATAGCTCGACGTTCGATGAATAAATATTATTCGTGTTTATTGCGTAAATAAATAGGACAAACTCAACTCAAAGTCCGTAAATAGTTTAAACGGTTAGTGGTAGTGTCGACAAATGCGAGAGCTCAACAGATAGAGTGGCTGTAAAATTTGTGCTTTCTAAAGAAGTTTTTCGTGTTTTTGGCAGGAGACGTGCTGAGAAAATTGACCCTATTTTTGCTCGAGACATGTGCCTCCACATGGGCAAGAAAAGGGGTTCCGAAAAGAGCTCCATGCCTTGAATGACCTTGACATACAAGGGTACTACGAAGGGTCTGCAAGTTTAATAGGAAGTTTCGTAGGAAAGCATCAGGATCAGCTCCACTTTATTAAGTTTCCTGTCGACGTAGAAATCTTTGTATTGTTTGGCAATCTTAATTTTCATCACTGATATTGATGATAGTAAATGGAAGGTAATAAGTATAACAGTAGTCTCAATCTACTAGCGTCAGGCCCTAAGTTGACAGGCCGGCTGATGAAGACCCCAGTCACACAAATATGTCTAAAGTCGAAAAAGGAATCAGTGATAAAGCTAGGACGTCACCCGGAAGTGGCGCGCAGAACCCCCGCCCGAGTTCTGTGGTCAGTATGCGAGGGCTACCGAGGAGTGAACGGCCAAAGAAGCTAGTTCGAATGGGACTCTGAACGTAGGATCGCTAACTGGGAAGTCCCGAGAGGTTGCTGATCTGATGACGCGCAGGAATATCCAAGTCCTATGCCTTCAGGAGACGCGATGGAAAGGTGCTAAGGCCAGGGAAATCGGGGAAGGTGTCAAACTCTACTACAATGGAGAAGACACCAAGCGGAACGGTGTGGCCATAGCGGATTACCTGACCATAGCAGGTGATCTGAATGGTCACGTCGGCAGTGACAGAAGAGGCCTGGAAAGGGTGCACGGAGGTAGAGGGATAGGAACGAGGAACGCTGAGGGAGAGAGGGTTCTGGACCTGGCTACAGCCCACGACCTGGCAATCTGCAGCACGTTCTTCGCGAAAAGGGAGACTCAGAAGGTAACCTCGTGGGCTATGGCCAGCTTCAGAATCTACAGCAGTGGAGGGAGACAGACGGAAATCGACCATGTGCTCGTGAAGATCATCTCTCTCTCAGAACGGTGGGGCCTAGAGTCCAAACATATGTTTTAAATTGATATAATGAAAGCTTAGAATCTATCAGATCTTACAGCTTTCATTATATCAATCTGCAACATATGTTGATTTTTCTACCTTTGTTGGCTATTTGTGTTATTGTTTGAACACGCTACAAATGACCGTTTGCATTTTTCCACATTCTGCAGATAGCTATGGAGAAATTAGCCGCTTATTAGGCTTTAATGCAAGCTTAGAGTAGTCAGGCTCCATCAAATCCCGTCTGTAGATGCTGATTCACCTAGAATTGTCAACAAACCAGCCAGCCAATCGAAAAAGATCGTATAACTTGCAATCACTGTAATGCTTAGAAGGCATGAAGAGTGATCAGAAGTTTCTGACTGCTTCACTCAACACTTCTAAATGCCAAGGGACATACCCAAGGAGAAGAAAATGGTTGCCATGCTATCTGCAGCCTCCGGCGGTCGTCTCTCTAAGCGGCCAAATTTCGCCAAACACTCATGGAAGCACTTTGACGCTCTAATGGAATACCCTCTTCAGCATGATCCTGAACATTTCATATTCTGATTACTGCTTTATGAGACTCGTGGGGCAGAGCCTATTGGCTGACAAATTTACGATGATCGAAATTAACAATTTGATGATTGAAATTTTCTGTCAGATCAATGAACGAAAAAGCCTCTACCTATGAAAATTTACTTTCAATACTACTACATTAGTCGCACTGACGCCGACATCACTAACTAATATCTAATCCGGTTTCTAAGCGGTTGTGTGTGTGTGTGTGTCTGACCGGAAATTCATAACTTCGTTCCCTTTGATCCCAGAGCGCTCAAACTTCTAGGGTATATAGGGGGTCGGGCGTGAACACTGATGATGGGTGGCGGAAAGTGATAAGTACTGATAGAAGCTGATAACGGGCGTCAGAATGCCGATGTCACCAACTTCCTTACGCCGTCGCGTTGGCAGTGGACTGCTACCACTCATGAATATTGATAAAAGGAGGCACGCGGTAGAACAGGGACTCAATGGTGACGTGGAAGGAAAGTGGATGAAGATGATAAGGGTGATAAAGGGCAATTTCGTAGATAGCAAGGTCGAGAGCCCATTCTTTCGCAACGCCCTTTGCGTCTGATCCTAAAATGTTCGCATTTCTCATGAATATTATGTGGGGTGAGGCAGGGACCAAAAGGGTGATTGGAAGAAGGTGGTAGCAACTGATTAGAACTGATAAGGGGCGTCAAAGTGTGGATACTACCAGTTTCGTTGCGGCTTTCGCGGTGACATTGGAACCTTGGCTGTCACATGTGGTATAGGGGATGGGACGGGAACACGGATAGTGGGTGATCAAAAGCGATAACAACCGATAACGGTTGATAAAGAAGTTAGGATTTTGAGTACCGCTGATTTCGTTGTAGCCTTCGTGGTGACAGTAAATATTAGCTCCTACACGCTACAAGATGGGACGGAGATACGGTGAATGTGGGTGACAGAAAGGGGTATGAAAGGCAGGTGCACTAATAAAAATAGCGACAATTGATGTGCACTCGGTTAAACTTAACCAGATTCCTAGCACGGGAATATGTTCCATTTCCACCCTTTCATC
The DNA here is from genome assembly GCA_036418205.1 of Ostertagia ostertagi. NCBI lineage: Eukaryota > Metazoa > Nematoda > Chromadorea > Rhabditida > Trichostrongylidae > Ostertagia > Ostertagia ostertagi. The sequence continues at coordinate 16,525 of MU871937.1, read as the reverse complement.
TAAAAAAGCAAAGGAAGTTGAGCTGCTCCACTATCTGGACTTGGACTAATAGCGAATAAAATCATATTTCCAATTTCCATCATCGGATTGATGCTGATTGATTGGTTATATCCACTACAACCTAATCATTTATCAAAAATGGAGGGCACCGATGTCTTCAAGCTTGATGGAATCTCTATGTTACGGGATTGAACCGCTAAATCGCCCGAGCTCGATATCAATGCTAAATGTTTACGAAGTCATGATAAGTACCATTCTCATTCCGCATGCTACTGCGCGCATTACGCGACAATCTTCAGCGAAACTGGACAACCTTTAAACATCATGTGACACATCTTCCAAAACATCTTACTGTTAGTTTCTCAGTCACGTGACCTAATATTCTGCAAGTTGTCCAGTTTCACTAAAGCCCACCATTTGATGCGCGCGGTTGCGTGCGGAGCTAAACTGTTATTAAAGTCATTGAGAATTCCTCGTGTTTTGCCGAGCTTCATTTCAGTTTTACTACAGATTAGACTAGACGAGTTTTTGACCTCGGCCATACACCCCCAACGGAATGTAATTATTCTGATCTATCTTTTTTATTTTTATTTTTATTTATCTATTTTAGTGGCAGAACTTGAACATTGGTGGGGAGGAACTGCGCTTTGGGCATATCCCTCAGAAAATTCAGCAGCCAATTTTCCGATTTTTTGTCTCCGAAAACAATGAAATTGTATCGGAATTGTGTCACTCCGACGAGGCAAATCATGGGCTTCTGAAACAACTTTCTCGTGAAATTCGATCGTGTGTGAATCCGACTTTACGATTCCTCCGATATTTGTTTTACGACCGTAAACCATGGCTCCTACAGGGATCGTGGAGCGGAATCAGTTTTGTCTATTGCTGACAATTCTCCGTTGTTTTTCAACAGATTGTCTTCCAAGCTCTCCATCTGGTGATTGCTGTGTTCAGCAATTATTTCTCTTCTCATCTCCTAATGCATGTGATTGCGAACACTTTACGTGTCGCGTTTTTGCTAATAATTGTTCTTTGGCTGCTGATCACTGTCCCTTTCATCCCTTCACCATGCCGGAAGTGTTGAAATTTTTCTTTCGCTCGCTCACTCCGTAGCGGTGGATTCGGCGACCGGCTCGGTATTGTGATCGGCCGATTTCCAATAACAGCTGCTTTGGCAAACAGCCTTTTTCCAAATCATTCGGAGTGCACATCAAAAAATCACCTGGCCACCACCATTTTAACCTATTTTGAAAATAATGTATCAGATATACTATGCGGTCGATTTTAGTTGAAAACTTCTTCGTGAAAAGAATGACATCCATAGCTTCACGTGCGTCTTTCTGTCATGCACAGGGGATGCACAGTTAGGGGGAGGCAGAAAGGGTCCCTCCTATATTGGAAACGGAATAATCACATTCGCTAAATCGAAACGAATGCCAAAACTGAATAATGAAGTGCACATTCCATTCTATCAGAAAATTTCACAGTCAATCACCTTCTCCACTGATGCATCAGAAGATTTTCCTAAATGGAACATGGTGCACTGTTTGAGCTCAGCGAGGTACCCGACGAATTGTGGGCCATTACGGCGCTATCTGAAACGCTGACCAGCAAGGGTCTTGCACACTCACCAGGGAGGTCTTCCAGGAAATGCCAAGCTTTTTCAAAACGGTTTTTTGCATGATATAGGGACACATGCATGGAACACCAAACTAGTTCATTTTTCCTGAGCGGCCCCTGAATACCAAAAAAGGGGAGCGAAAAAAAATTCTTAAGGAACTGCGGGCGGTGGCTACCGTCGTCGGGTGAAGTACATCGCGACAGGGGTTGACCAGTTTCATATCAAAAAGGTTTGAATTTTACCGCAAACAAGGCGGATGTTCCAGTCAACTAGGACGATCTCCTTGCCTGTTTGACACTATTGTGGAAAATTCATTCCAGCGCATGCGAGTTGGGGTGTCGCGGCAGTCGGTTGGCTTGGGGGTTAGTGTTGCCGCGGTTGTGATGGAAGTGGAAGGGGCGTTGTTGATGGTTCGACTACACAGCGCCAAAGTTTGCTTTTTTTTTCTATTGTCATTTTCCTGTGATCGTGCACTCCTGCGCATGCATATACGCGGATTTATGTTCGTTTTGAGATCCTACGACTGCGAATTCGTTTTGGTCTTCCACGAACTTGTGTGTGCATCGATAGAAATTTTATAATTCATAAACATTGCCCCCGGAAGGCTTGGAGAAGGGTATGTGGAATAGCGGGGAGGTCGTGGCTAGTGATTGTGCGGACCCGAGGTTTCATGCAGACAAGTCTCACAAACGTGCGTTTTTTTGCAGGGATGAGCTGTATCGCAGAATAGACCAGCCAGAGTTGACCAGGCGCCAGTCGGCCACTGTTTTAGGATGGAGAGAAGCAATGAACCTTCTCGCCAATCGCACCAACGCGGCTTGAGTTTCACATGTCTAATTGCGGGAAGGATTTTCAGTCCGTGAAGAGCTGACAGGAGGTCGCCTCAAGTATCTATTAGGTTGTCTCATAAAGTAGTGTCGCTTTTTTTCAACCAAAAATTTTCATCTAAATCCCCATGCTTTTACATTATTCATATACCTTCGAAAGAGAATTGTCTGCTCTACAAGATGCTGTGTTCTTCTTCCATCTATGTTCCATGGTTTTCAAATTTTAGGCCTGCGAAATGGGAGGTCCGCCGACAAAAATTGACCAAACCGACAACTATCTCTAACTTTATCTTCCCTTTGGAGAAATCAATCAATACTGTACCCTCTACTTATGCATGACCTCTTCTAAACATTACACTATTAGGGTTTCCCAACAAGTCGCGTCATTCCATTTCGGACCTGGTTTTTCAACCAGAACTCGACGGTCGAACACCATACCTGATTTCGAGGTTCGAATTTGCTTAGAGCAAGCATTGAAAAACTGGTGAATCCAAGACAGTCTATGCTAGGTTAGCATGTAGTTGTAGTGGATTTCTATCTCCTCAAGGTAGTTTTTTTCCAAAACAGCGGTCCTTTCGTGGATAAAGCGCACTTATCTGAACACAGATTCGAGCATACTCCTAATACATTCAAACAAAACAAATGAGCGAATAGAGCAGAAGAAGTGCTCACAAAAGATACACCAGTTGATATAAAACAATAGCGTTTCAGAGGAAGAATTTCAATTTGAAAATTGCCATGGCTTATCGGTCGGCCAATTCGAAAAGAAACAGGGCAAACCTTTTTCGGCAACCTAAGGGTGGAATGTTCAGAAGAGGTCATGAGTAAGTAGAGGGTACATCATTGATTGATTTCTCCGCAGGGAAAATAAAGTTAGAGCTAGTTGTCGGTTTGGTCAATTTTTGTCGGCGGGACCTCCCATTTCGCAGGCCTCAAATTTGAAAATTGAACATAGATGGAAGAAGAACGAATCTGTAGAGCAGACAATTCTCTTTCGAATGGTATATGACTCGATGGTAAAGCGTGTTTAGTGACCAAGAATTTTGGTTGAAAAAAAAGCGAAGCGACACTATTATAGACAAACGTGGGAATCCAATGAGCTGAGGGTCAGTAGTGTTTACCCATGGTCCAAAGTTCGAAGTTGGGACGAAATTCTTAAGTTTCCCTGAAACTTTCGGGTTAGGGGTTATTCGGCGTCCTGATTACGAATATTCTATTAGTTTTTAGCGTAAACGTCATTTGAATTCGCTATGACGCCATTGGGCGCTACAACGGCGCCGTTTTGGTCATGTCGCAATTTCTCCACCAGTTTTTTTAGTCAAAATCTATGTATTAAGGTTGCTGTTGCTCCTAGTTATAGATATGACATCTGCTATTCACGCTGACACCCTTTTTCGTAAACTTTGGAAGCGCGAACAGAAAATGCAAAAAATTGTCACTGTGAGGATTCGAACCACGGACCACTTCATAACCCCTTTTTTGGTATTCAGAAGGCCGCTCAGGAAAAATGAACTATAGTTCAGTGTTCCATGCATGTACCCCTATATCATGCAAAAAACCGTTTTGAGAAAGCTTGGCATTTCTGAAAGACCTTCCTCGTCAGAGCGTGTGTCTCTAGGAAGCTATCCAACAATTAACCGACTAAAGAGATTTTGTAGCTGCTTCAGGAGCTTTACGGTAGGTCTTCTTGAGCTCGACGGTGATGACAGATGACGTCATATTCTGAAGACGGTGAGGGCAGTGAAGGAGGGCCTGCTTCTGCTTATGGGGGACATCTAAGGAATATTTTGCCATGAAACTCCCATCAACACGGCACTCTATGCGACGAAAAGTTTGATGATAAGCGCCATGGGCTAAGTAATTCTCTTTTTTGTCCACTGCCCTCTTGTGTAAGGCTCAGCTTAATGTCGTTACTGATTTTTTCTTGAAAAGTCTACACCAGATTGCTGAGACCTTGAGATTGCTGAGTAGCCTCTCCGTGGCCTCGAGAGCCGTACTATGTAACAGTAGGTGGCTCACCTTGAGATTGAGTGATCAACTCTGATCTCGGGCTCAGAAAGCTTGCAAATATAGACGATTGCACCAGCGGGCATAAATTGCCTCGATCCAGCAGGCCATATCGTCTAAACTTAAAGCGAGAGATTACGATAAAGTGTGTGTGCAGCGTGGAAGTACATGCACCAGTGGAAGCAGTAGTCAGGGGCCAAGGAAAGCGAAATGTTGCGTTTTTGTGGTCAAAGGTGCGCTAGTTGTGTAGTAGAGTACCATTGTTCTTAGCATTTGGATGAGGTATTCCACTTAAGGTGCGTATCCTGTGAATTCCCATGGAATGCTCATCAATCAAAGCTTGGACTCGTCCATTATCGGAGGTCAACGGGCAAAGAAAGGGTCCCATTTTGCGCCTTCTTGACGGATTTCTTTGCTTTTTTCGCCACTGGGGCATTATTCAGCATCTCCACTTCCACTATGAACCCAGTCCAATCTTATCGTAATCCCTCGCTTTAAGTAAATATAGTTTCCCTAACAATCTTGTGAAGCTGGAAAGAGAATTCGTATACTTCTACAGCCATCAAACAAACATTGAGAAAACCTTTAAAGCCACGAGTCAGGATTAGGTGACCATAGAAGGCCTTTCCATCACTAATATTTCCAGGAATGCGCTCAGAGGGGTGATGCCACACTCCTGACTCGAGATTGCGCGCCGTCAAGGCCTCTGGCCTACTACTTACAGCGATGGGTTCGTTTCATCAGCTGGTCCCGCCCACCGCGGGATGTGGTGCGTGGCTGGCCTAACGTGTGAGATCAGCTAGGTTGATTGCCGTATCAACCGATGGAACGGCTGGCATATCCGGAAAACTCGTTTGGACGTGGCTCTCCCCCGAGCAAGCCTCCTTCACTGCTAGAAGGGAAGGGGTTTCGATTTCGGTCTTGTCGACGGTTTTTTTTTCGTTTTTTCTTCACTGTCGTTCCACCTCCCATCTCTACACTCAATTTCAGGCGCCATAATGCCCAAACACGAGCCTGACTTTTGCCTTTAAGGTGGTTCGCTTGAGTACCATGCAGGTGGACAACTGTACTCTTCGATTCTACAATAAAGATGGAAACCATCTTCCACTCCGGAGTGCGTAGGCAGGAAACGGCGTAGACTGAGCGATTTTGTTTAGTGCTCATCCCAACCCAGTTGGGCTATCAAAACAGCCCCTTTTGTTTTTGGCTACCAATGAACATTTTGAAAAAACAATAGTGCGATGGTCTCTCAGTTCGATAGTGACAAGTCCTATCGCAGTGAGCACAGATGGCTCTGTTACATTCAAAACGGATAACTGTTGATGGTGGAGAGAACTAGAAGTACCTAATACATAATGAATCAAAAATCTAGCAAAAGCATGTGCTCGTTTTCAAGGGCGCCTGATTACAGTCTGCTTCGGCATCGCGGCATCAGAGAAGTTTCGTCTGACGTGGGCACAAAATTTTGCTTTTTAAGCAGACATCGATTGATGGCGATGTAGTCGTGAACGATTGCTCGTTGTTGGCCGTGTGCTTCGATCCAGCCGTCGCTTCCCACTGCTTCCATATTCATAACAGTCTACCTTTTTGTGGACAAAGTGCTTCTTGGTTTCTAGAAATATTGCTCCAGTAGATGATGTCGTTGAGCTCGCTTCAGGAAGAGGACTTGGACGAGATCTGTATCGATTTCCCATCGGATGTCTGGTCGGTTCTTCATTGCACCATTAACCTAGGCAGCTTTGCTTCATTTATTCTGCTTATATAAACTAAGGTGTGGACCTCTTTCTACCAGACTGAGTTTCCAAATTTTGTAAAAAAGTTTGAAGTTTGCAAAAATACTCGCTTTGAGAGGAACAAATAATGGAGGCTGGTATACGAATTGTGCCAGGTTTTCCATAGGTTTCAATTAGTTAGCTTCGAATTTTTCCAGTGCTGTTTTCTATAACTTCGGGAGCGGCCAAGGTGGACAGCGGTAATCACTTTTTCTTGGATGCGCCATGCCAGAGACACTCAGCAGGGACATGTGTGTATTAATCTGTCCACCCCATACCTTTTCTGGTCGGGCGCAGGATGAATTATTACGTTGAGAAAATCTTGGAATTCCCCCCCCCCCGAAACGCGACCCATACGACCTCATTTAATCAATTATCGATCATCTCTGTGGTGCCGTTAGGTCTCAATTACATTGACAGATTTCAAACTGCTAAAATTCCAAAGAGGCGCTGTGCGGGGGTAGAAATGTTGGAGCGGCAGAGCTTTCGGGCTTCTCCAGGGACTCAGATTCTAAATTTTCCAACCAAAATCCGCAGTAAACGGCTTGTTTGTTCTTCTGTTTCTTCACAAATATGACCCTCCCTCTTTTAGAACCTTGGGAACGACCCCAATCCCTCGTTGAAAAAACCCGATTGAATGTTGGCCGTGAATGCTTGGAAAAACAAATGGAATATTTCGACATTGATTGATTTCACCAATATTTGTGTTGTGCGAAAACGGTCTGGCCCTGCTTTTTAATTGAAAATCCATAACTGGCTGTGGCTACGAAATTTTGTTCAGAGCGCTTGGTTATGAAAGGCGTGTTGTCCGTAGAATGTGAAAGAGATTGAGCTTAAAAGCGAGTGTACCACTGATTTTAGTTTCCGCCTTTTACCCCCTTGAAATGACAATAAATAGCAAACGTAATAAAAGCCTTCGAAACAAAGTAACCCCCTACCTGAACAGATGTGCCACTCCGCCCTGTGAACACCTTTTCTAGTACATGAAATTACCAAATAGATACTATCGGGCCCGACCTTGGTGTTACTTTTACTGCGAATTTTGAACAACATCCCCAATCATTTTACATCATCAATTATGCGACGATAGGTCGCGCTTGCGCAGTTTCCCTTTCACTCCGTGAGTATATGGCGAATTGTTCTCCTGCAAAAAAAATCCAGAATGTTACCACTTACCGATAAACTTCATAGAAAACCCCATCCATCGCGCGGGCTGGCTAGCTCTACCTGTGGTACGCTTGTTTGACGCCCTCACACCTCGTTGCCCCCGACTGCACATCCGTAAATGCCTAAAGCGCTAGTCAACCACGTCGAACTTGATCTTGTACTACAAAGTGCAGTGATCGTGCTGGCAGAGTGCTTTGTGGATCCTCTGCTCGCACTGGATTTCGAATAACATTTGAAAATCATGGTGTTGATTGGCTCACTCCCTCACCCATGGCCTGCTGTTGTTTCCCTCTGAGCTGTCTGCTCGTGAGAATTTTGTAAGTGACTTCTGTTGAAGTGGTAGACATACTCCCAACAGTGAAACCTGCACTCGTTTGGCCAAATGTTCCCTTTTTCGTAGGAACAGAGAGGAACAGGGTATAGTATCCATGGCGGCCCATGAGCAGCTATTTGGCTGCTGTGTAATAAACTCCTTGCGGTCCCATCCCCACTCAACATCCTTCTACTTTGAGAACTATCCGTAGTAGCCGGAAATACTTTTTTTCGCAGTACAGTACTTTGTTGTCGCCTCCTTCAATGTATTAGTAAAAGTTCTGAAATATTGGTCCGAAATATTGGTGAAAAGATGAAAATTTAGATAACAGAAAGGTTTTTGATCGCTTCCTCTTCCTCTTTGTTTTCCATAACATAGTGAACAAAAGCTGTCCTAAGTAAGAAGTCATATCGAAATCCAAAAGAGTCTTTCTCGAATCAATTTACCTTTTCCGCTTGATTTCAAACCCAGAAATCGGAACTCACCTCTTAAAAAAGGTCCTAATGAAATCTCATACTTTTTCCCTCATCGGTATTTCTTGCAAATTTTCACTTGAATCGAGCAAATAAATTCCGACTCATCACTCACTAGATCTCCTTAGTTCGTCCATCACATTGTTGTGCTACCCCGCTGTTTATTTTCAACAACTTTGGGAGAAAAGTATCGAAATCCCCCATATACAATGTTAAGTATATTTTTTTTCTACTATTATCAAAGGTCCTTATTCCTAATTCCGCAGCGTCATCCACCCCAGCAAATCAGGTAATACGGAAACCTTTAGGAGTCTTCTTCACCTGACTCCAGGCGGCAAATGTTCCCACGGAAACTGGCTCTACTCAGATCCATAGTATCAACCGTATGAAAGTTCGTGTAGCAGCCTCGACCTATAGCACACGATGCCTCGTTTGAGAGAAGAATGATGGCTGATGATCCGGGCATTGGAGGACGGTATAGTGATTGAGGAACCGCTTGCTCTTTCATTGAAGGATTACTTCGGAATATTTGCATAATTTCCTAATAAGTAGCGGTGCTCTGCGCGAACGAAAGTTTGGTTATATGTTCATGCCTCCTGAGCGGAATACGCTTTTTGCTTCCCTACCCTCCCCCTCCCCCTGTGTATTCACCCATTAAAGTTTCTCTAGTCGCACCAAGACCACAGATCTAATGCTGATCAAACTTTTATATTCTAGTGCCAACACTAGCACCAAAAGCGAAAGGTTTGCCTATGAAGCATTTGAAGGATGGCTCGCGCGCAGCCCATTAATTTTGCGGCAGATTTGCCCAGCAGATATGTAAAATGTCTTTCGCAAGGCCCGTTCAAGAATATAATAAGTCTATAGCACGGTTCTCGATGCAGTACTACCAGCTAGCAGGACGAGTGTTGGGTCACGCCTCCGTTAGATGAGTCTACACATTCCGATGCAGCATAATTGACGCATGGTTTCATGCGCACGAAGGTTTTGTAAAAATTAGCCACCTACTAATCGAGCACTCAAGAACAAATATCGTTTTGTCGGCGCCAAAAATATGCGGAAGGTGTATAAAGAGCAATGGAAAAATTACATACTTTTACCCGACCGCTAGCCAATTCTTTCCCCAGTAAATGACAGGAGAAATACTAATTTTTACAAATCAAATTTAACGCATTGAACGACAGTTTGACGCGATGGCACGCCGGGAGGGCACCTAAGTATCATCTTCTTTTCTCGCTCTTGCGCCACCTGCCCGAATTATTTTGAATACATTCCATGACCAACCACCCCAACCGCAAACGAACTAATCCTGTTGGGCAAAATATGCTTCTAATTTAGTCAGATTTTTTCAAGACAATTTCGATTTGCAGGCTTCTAATTTTCTTCTTATTCTCCCATGTGGATAAAAAGGATAGCATAAGTAAACACAAACCTATAAAAACAAGAAAGTAAATCAAATTAAATTAAATTTCCTCGGGGTAATTGCATCAAAAAACTTTCGACGTCCACAGTAGAGAAAAAGCATAAAATTTGCCTTTCAACCACCATTATACGTTCTTTTGATCTAATTCTACCACTACACCCCCGATTAACTTCTACGCATCGAGTATTGTTGAAATGGTTTTGTGCCATCCACTTTAAGCATAGCTGTTACTAAAATTTACGAGTTTGAGGTGGGCGACCGTACTCGCGAAACCGCGCCTGTCTCACGTGGCCAAAAAAGCCGAATAACGCGCTATCGCCAACGTGTTAGGCTTAGCGCCTAACATTGTCTTAGTTCATCCATTCTTGCGCTCAGGAGTTTATGGATGCAATTGTTCCTTTTGAAGAATAACGAAATTCAGGCACAATAACGACTCACGACGGCACAGTCGAACGCTTACAGGAGGAGTTCGAGAGCAGCTACACTCTGGGTCAGTTGAGCTTCACCATTTTAGATTCTCAGAGTTATCGTGAAAACTGGTGCATTTCAGAATAAAAATGGGCCGTCGAAGTTATTCCCAACCTGAAATCCATGTGGTCACTGAGTCATTCGTCAGGCCCGACGAGGTTCGCTCCACATATATTGATAAAATTACATGGGTACCCGACAGGAGGCCCGTCGCGCGGCAAGAAGGCAGAGTCAGCGGACGAGTCGCAGCGCGTACTGTAGTGATTTCGCGTCAAGTTAAATAGAATGTACCATTGTACGTCCTACATCGCACATCACGCGCTGCGACTCGTCCGCTGACTCTGCCTTCTTGCCGCGCGACGGGCCTCCTGTCAGCACCCCCGTTTACAATCTGGCGTCTAGATTCGCCTACTTTTTCAGTTGCTTTTCTCCAGTGGGGCGTCCAGAGCACCAAGTGAAATGAACGTAAGTACTTAGCTACAGATATATCGTATTTGCTAGAGTAGAATCGAATTATTTTCTCAGTGGGATAGCACTCGCCAGACTCAGCAGTCACTTTCCGAGCCAGCCAGACCGCTTGTGCACCATGCAGTCTCTCAAAGTGCTCTCTCCGATTGCGTTTCCTTACCACTTCGACGAACCGGGTGAGCTATGCAATTACTGGGTCAATTGGAAATGTTCATTTGCTGAGAAGGGGAGCCAAGAACACAGAATATGAATATTACGTAGGACGTTGAAAGCCACTTTTTTGCGCGATGCTTTTGGCTGCGAGTTGGTCGGTGGCACATGGCCCGTGCGAATGGAAGGAGCGTTGCGACATTCAGTTGTAGTACAAATAACTCTGCCTTGTTCACTTTGGATAATGTCGTGCCTGCTTACAGCGTAATTCAGATCTCCTGGAACGCGAAGCCACAGCTGCCAAGGGCTCACTTAGACCACGGTTTGGGCTGCCTAGCGCTGAGCCGCCCTCAATTGGAAAGTACAGCAGCTAGCGTTTGATCAGATAGTCCTGCGTTGTCCTTACCACTGTACACACAGCGATTTCTTCTTTGTGCTACTAGTCTGCGCCTTTCTCCATCAGTCACTTCACAAGCAGAGCTGCTTAGAAATCCTAACATTCTGTTGAAGCAATTATTTGATAAACACCTCAATTTGATCCAACTGAGAAACGGCAGCTATTCGGTGTCAACCTACACTGAACAAAACGTTGATCTTGAAACTGCTTTCCAAATCTGCCAAACGATTTTCTGAACGGAGTTATGAAGCAAAATAGAGCAGCGGTACTGGTCCGGAGCCCACGGGCGAGAGGTCGTAGGATCGATTCCCTGACGAGAGTTGGCCGCAGAATTGCCCTCAAGAGTATTTTCATCTCCGGAACACAAACATGACAAACAAACACACGTGTGGGCCAAAACGTCTGTCAAGAATTCTGCGGCTCCATGTGCGTCGTTAGCAAGTAGCGCCCAAACTTGTTCAGGAACTAATCTCAACTCTTTGTTCGGATAACTATAGGCAAGCCTTGATCGAGTGATATGACTGATAGCCTTTTCCAACATGTTACCGCGGAGGCGAAAGGGAGAACACGTGCCGTGAATCCAGACCACTACCGCTGCTCACTTTTACT
>MU871936.1:1623-20102 GCA_036418205.1 Ostertagia ostertagi | reverse complement strand
GAACAATCGCTACAACCTGCAAAGTTGTGGAAAATTTTTTTAGTGAAGTAAAAAAATTGTCGAAATTTCTGCTATGTCGTATAATTTTGCAACGGCCGTTTTTTCAATTTTTGATCCTAGATTTCTGGAATTTGACAAAACTGTTTGAAGATTCTTCTTGTAGGTTTCTTTACACGCTGAATCGAATGGCATTAGCCATTTTCGTGCTGAGTTTCTCGCAACTTCAGAAACCCAAAATTTGGGGTATGTCGTATAGTTTTGCAACGGAGTGTGAAAAAGCTAGAAGAAAAGCTGATCTCGCCAAAAGTTACGACATGGGTTATTCATAATGAGAAATCGGACGGTGATTCTAGAAAAAGTTCCCGAGCCGCAGCTTGTTCTAGGAATGCAAAATTTGAGGACGACTATCTACTTAGAAAACGTACTGTATTAGAGTAATCGAGCGCAGAATCAAACAAAGCGTCGTTCCTTATCTTGGTGATCGGAGACGCCACGAAGAAGCTTCGGGAAGCAATGGTGAACAGCTGAATGCGTTCCTTCGGTAGCAGCTTGACTCTATACCACATCTACATTTCGAGCTATTTTTGTTGCACATCAATCGAGCTTGAAATTTCAGAAAGTAGGTTAGTCAAATTTGCTGGTTTTATACTTCCATTTCTGTGCCGAAAATTCTGCCAGAAATTTAACATTGCTAATATTAGATTAACACTGAGGTAGAGAAAATGGTCTTTGGAATATATGTAGTAACAATACAATTTTCACTAAAGAATTTGTTGTCAATATGTGCGCGGAAGCAGCGGGGTCGCAAGACTGACATCAGTTTCCAGACAGTCTAATAATGCATCCAATAATGGTTTTGCGATTTCTGAACCATAGTTTCGTACGCATATCTTGATGTTATTAAAACAGTAATAAACACTTGCAATCCAAGCACCTTTGTCAACAAAAACGCTGATTAAACATTTCCGCTCCCAAGCGATATGTAGGTTTTTAACACTTTGCTTGTATAGAGTTCAAAATAAGGCATTCAAGACTAAGGCATGCAAAGAACTTTCTTCATGGCCTAATAGAATACCAATTGACCATTGGTAGGTGATAAGCATAGCAAAGAGGAATAGTACATTTGAAGAGCATTGAGATACCGAAGGGAAGCTGATGCATGGAAAATTGCTTGTGTTTGCGTCACATCTTCTTCAAAGTGTACAAGTGTGTATTGCATATTGCATCACCAGAGATTCGGAACATCAGAAGTGAAAGATTAGTTCATAAAATGCTCCGATATTTCTAAGAAAATTCGCAAGCAAACCAAGGATGATTGGTGTCGGCGGATTGACCTGCACCATTAAGTATGCGATATATGAACAGAGAACCATGCGTGTGGTGATTTTGCAGCAATCAAAGGAAGGTTTTATTTGAGATAAGTGTTCACGATTAGAACGTGGGATGTCTTTAACTAGTGATAGTGACTGTGGTACCAGACGAAGCGATACGCTGCATTTTGCTGAAGAAGTTAGTAGAGATCCATCACACCAAACAAAACGACCCGCCTTCTTTTAGGAACGGCCTTACTGCCCTAAAAACTTATGTAGGGTGCCATTATAACATAGCATAAATTTTCTGTAATGGTTGACAGATTAGCTGGTCCAAACTTATGCTGTGCGATGTTTGTCGCAGCATTTTGGACAGAATATGGTAATGAGGGATTCATTGCAATAGACACCTAGGCACGTTGCGACTTCTCACGTTACGAAGACTTTCTTGTGGAGAACGAGAAAGAAACGGCCACATGTAATGCTTTAAAGGTGCTTGTGATGTTAAAGATAGATGATGGCGCAAGTACAACTGTGGCCTTACGCTGGTTGGATCATTATTCCGACGTTCTGCAATGACATGATGACTAGTTTTCATTAAAATATGTGCCGGTGCAACTTTAATGCCACTACGATTGAGATGGTTAAATTCATTGAGATCCATGCGAACCACCAGGAATCTTTTGAAAATCAAGTCTCATGTAGCGCGCGGCTTTAGCTAGACAAACAGAGTTCACTGGACACTGGTAATCTGTCGAAAAAAGCCTTCTCATTCTCTTATTTCCTATTCCAAGACTGCGCTAGAATTGTGGTTCGTTCGCGGGGATGTGCTCTTCCAGTTGCATATTCTCACAAGAGTGACGAGACAATCACCACACACTCTACCTCTAGCAACTGTATAGATGCTAGAGACAACGGTCGGCTAAGTCATTCAGAGCGGTGCTTCTAGATGGTAGCAATGCGTGTCTGAATTATCACGGGACTACTTGGCGTCTTCATACTGGGCAAATGTGCTGAAGTTACTGTTGTAGTTAGAAGTCTTGAATTTTTTCTGCTGCAACAGGTCTACCTGGCTTCGGAGCACTGGAGGAGTAATAATAAAATTCTCCTGTGCGTTTTTCAATTTGCCAAGTTTGTGGACTGAGCCATTCAGCAAAGCCATGACTTTTGATGCAAAGAGGTGAGGAGGGCGTCAATGCCATTTCAAGTGTCTTTCAGTCGCGAATGTTTTTTCTTAATGTAGTGTTGGCCGTAGCAGACTGACAAGTACTAAGTAGCACTTTTTTTGCCGGATCGATCGGCGAGAGACCAAAAACGTTCCGAAGTAACGGCATCTAAATGAATAAACGGAATCGTTCCCACTACCAATATTGTGACAGTCTTAGAACTTGGAAGAGCTGTATCATTGATTTGTGGACCGTTTACCCGAAAAAACAATTTCCCAAATTTTCGTTATTTCTATCCCTAACGCGAGGAAAGGACCTCAAGTCGTTCTATGCGTCAGAGTGGTTGAATCATGCTGTTCCAATGCACAACTCTTCAGCCACGATTGCCTGCATCATGGGCAACCTTGAACTGAGAGAGCTGCTATAAAAACAGTAAAGCACCAAGAACAAACCACGACGAACGGGCTAGTTTTCAGGTAGGGCACTTAATGTACGGTTTAGCTCCGTAAGCAACAACCTACAGAATATTAGGTCACGTGGCTGAGAAACAATAGTAAGGCGTTTTGGAAGATACGTTACATGAAGTTCAAAGGTTGCCCAGTTTTGCTGAAGATTGTCGCGTAATGCGCGCAGTAGCACGCGAATGAAAATGTTACTTATCATGACTTCGTAAATGCATTGCTACCAATATCGACTGTCACAATATTTGGTAGTGGAAACATCCGGTTTATTTAGATTGCCGTTACTTTGATACTTTTTGCGTTTGCCCGCAAAAAAAGCAACTATCAGTTTGTCAGTCTGCTACGGCCAACACTTCGCCAAAATCTCTACCTGAAAACGCTTTTGTGATGCTCTAGCTCTACGAAAAAACATTCGCGACTGAAAGACACTTGAAATGGCATTGACGCCCTCCTCACCTCTTTGCATTAAAAGTCATGGCTTTGTTGAATGGCTCAAATGGTCCTTAATCTTGGCAAATTGAAAAACGCAACCTGTTGCAGCAGAAAAAATACAAGACTTCTAATCATCGCAGTACCTTCAGCACATTTGCACAGTATGAAGACGCCAATGATCCCACAGGCGCATTCTCAGACGCGCATTGCTACCATCTAGAAGCACCGCTCTGAATGACTTGACCAACCCTTCTCTCTAGCATCCTTACAAATGCTAGAGATAGGGTGTGTGTTTGGCCTCTACGTCTTGAGAAAACTGCAACTGAAGAGCACACCCCCGCGAACGAACCACAATTCTAGCGCATTTTGGAATAGGAAATAAGAGAATGAGAAGGCTTTTTTCGACAGATTACCAGTGTCCAGTGAACTCTGTTTGTCTAGCTAAAGCCGCGCGCTACATGAGACTTGCGATTATCAAATAGATCCTGGTCATTTCGCATGACTCAGCCTAAAAATTTAACCATCTCCATCGTAGTGGCACCAAAGTTGCAACGGCACATATTTTAATGAGAACTATTCATTATGTCATTGCAGAACGTCGGAATAATGATCCAACCAGCGTTAAGGCCACAGTTGTACTTGCGCCATCACCTATCTTTAACTTCACAAGCACCTTTAAAGCATTACATGTGGCCGTTCTTTCTCGTTTCTCCACAGGACAGTCTCGCGTAACGTGAACAGTCGCAAGTGCCTAGATTTCTATAATAATGAAAAACTCTCATTCATTCCAAAATGCTGCGACAAGCATCGCGACAGCATGTCAGGTTGGATCCAGCTGATCTATCAATTGGACTGAGGGAGATTAATGTTGTTATGTGCCCACCTAGATTTTGGCGCGTAAGTTCCTTCATAAAAGAGGCGGCGTTTGTTTGGTGTGATGGGATCTATAATAACCTCTTCAGCAAAATGCAGCGTATCGCTTCGTCTGGTACCCCAGTATCACTAGTTAAGGACATCCCACGTTCTAATCGCGAACACTTATCTCAAATTGAAACCTATCCTGATGGCGCAAATTCAATCACGACATCCAATGGCATTGTTCCGGTTCGATAATATACTCAAGTATTAATTGCAGTGTTACGGACACCGTATTTGTAGTTTGTTCTGGACTTCTAGAACGTCGGAGCCTTGAGCTAGCTTCTGCTTTCTGTGATGTTCAGTTTTCAGTCTTTAATTGCTTTGCAAATTTCGTACAATGCCTCACTCCTAATGGCTTCGAAATAGCAATTGCTCTTTACTATGCTGTGAACTGCTATACCAATGGAAAAATTGTTATTCTAAATATGTAGGCCATTACAAGATAGTTCGGCGTTTGATGGTCTTAGGCTTAAATGCCTTATTTGTCAAGTAAATATTATAATATCTACACGTCACTTGAGCGGAAAGGTTTTTGTTGACGAGGTGCTTGATTGCATGTATTTATTGCACTGTTTTATCAGAACCAAGGTATTCGTAAAAAACTATGGTTCAAAAATCGCAAAACCGTTATCGGATGCATCACTAGACGGTCTGGAAACTGAAGTCAGTCCTGCGACGCCGCTGCTTCCGTGTACATTTTGACAACAAATTCTCTAGTGAAAATTGCACATATTGTTACTACATATTTACGAAACCATTTGCACTTATCTGTAATCTGAACAATTAACGAATGCTTAAATTCCTTGGCAGAATTGCGCACAGAAATGGAAGTCATCAAACAAGCATAATTACTAACTTACTTCTATGAAAAAAAAAAAAAAAAAAAACAAATTTCAAGTCTAGAGTGAGTTATACTATTAGGTTGTCCCATAATTAGTGAATCACTTTACATTTATTGTTATTAAAAATCCAAGAAAAATGGTGAAGGCGTGAAACATGTTTTGCGAAGTAGCATCCACATTATCCTACCTGAGCAATTACTCAGCCCATTTACATGCTGCCTTCCGTGGCTGATACTTCAATTTTTCTGGAACCTATTTTTGAGCTCCCTTCTTAATCACTTCTGATTAGGATCTTTCAAACGCCCAACAACATAGAGAATCAACCAGCGGATAGGCGAGGGCACGCTCCCTCAATCCGCGGTCTGCTTGTAATTCACTCTATCGAGAGGTTGGCTTTTTGAGTTGAAGATGACCCACACTCCAACTACCCCTCAAGTGGCAATCTCACTGCTGTACCAGCGCCACTGAGGGTGGATCTGGACAAACTTGTCGCCATTTGCTGGAGCATGTCCGGCTTATTAAATGATGGAATGTAGACATCTACGTAGAGTTGTAAAGATTTTAAAATATTTAGTTTGTATCTTGTATGCTCTGAGCCCGAAACAGCTCCACACACGATCTGACATCATCATGTTCCTTCTGATCTCTTAGTTCCTTACAGTGATCATCCGGCATATGCATCAGGGTTCTGGACTGGGTGGAGTGTACTAGCAAATCTCCAACAAGCAGCAGCTTAGCATGAAGGGTTCGGGAGTTCTGACAGCAAAAGCCGAACCCCCTTTGAGTCCGACCCTTCCGAGATATTGTATGAGCACGAGAGTGACCCTTACGCTGGGAACCGCCGCCCAGTAATAGTATCAACATCTACAGCGCAATGGCGACGCGTTCAATTTGAAAGTAAAGCAAGACAAAGTCTGCTTTTTCCTGAGGTCGTTCGACCCCACCTTGCGGAGAATATTCATAAAAAATTGGAGACTTCCAGGCTAGCACTTCTTTCACCTCCTATATGTGGCCCTATCCTCGTGTCAACAAAAGACAACTCAGTCTGACCTCTAGCGCTCTTCTCCAGGAAGAAACTTTACGCTAAGTGACATGACCTCAAACTCGACTTCCGATCTTTCTTCGATCAATAGCTCCTGGAATTCTAGAGATAAGACAGCGACTAAATTTCCTTGTATAGGCAATACATTGTAGATGACAGAGGTGTATGTTTGGATGAGCAAAGACATACAAAAAAAAAATTTGAATTCAAAAATACCCAAAGTGATTCACTAATTATGGGACAACCTAATAAATGCCCCGTAATATATATGAATATTGTGGTATAGAGTCAAGCCTGTTACCGAAGAAACGCATTCAGCTGTTCACCATTGCTTTCAGAAGCTTCTTCGTGGCGTCTCCGATCACCAAGATAAGGAGGGCCGCTTAATTGATTCTGCGCTCGATTGCTTTAATACAGCGTGTTTTCATGTAGAAAGTCGTCCTCAAGTTTTGTATTTCTAGAGCAAGCGGCGGCTCGGAAATTTTTTCTAGAATTATTGGCCGATTCCTCATTATGAATGACCCCTATGTCGCAACTTTCGGCGAAATCAGCTTATCTTCTAGCTTTTTTTGCACTCCGCTGCAAAAACTATACGACATACTCCAAATTTTGGGTTTCTGAATTTGCAAGAAACTGAGCGCAACTGAGCGCGAAAATGGCTAATGCCATTCGATTCAGCGTGTAAAGAAACCGATGTAGGAAAATTTCCAAACAGAGTTTTGTCAAACTTCCAGAAATCTAGGGGTCAAAAAAATGAAAAAACGGCCGTTTGCAAAATTATACGACATAGCAGAAATTTGACAATTTTTACTTCAGTAAAAAAATTTCTACAACCCTTTACTAATCGTAACAGTACAGGTTGTAGGATGAGTAGTCTACGATTTCCTAAAAAGCTACTATCTAGTAAAGAGCCGATTCTGACATATGGTATGTTTCTATGCTCTATCTTAAGATCCGTGCGCCACCCCTTTGAGTAACGATTTTTCCAGGTTGTAGCGATTGTTTTAGTAATAAAAACTTCAAGTAAAGATGCCCCACATATTTTCCACTGGATTTAGATCTGGCTAAGAAGTGAACCATTCGAGTAAAGCTATATGGAGGCTCAAGCCAGATCGATGTCGACGCAATAACACGCATAACAGCTTTGTCTGCTAGGCATCCTGCCGATGGTAACGATTTTGCGTTGTAGATGGTAGCAGGCGACGACTGAACACTCACTGGTAATCGATGGACTCATTCGGAGAGTCGTGAAGACCACGTTCAGTATGCCACGCCAGCTGCATACCGTGCAGTATCCTTCCCACGCTCCTCTTAGGGAGGGGATGGGAATTCCACCTGGATCATTTTCGTACAGCGCCATCCATCAGGATGGCTAGAAGGAAAGTCACTCCGACTAAAAAACTACCTGTTGCATCAAACGCGAACTAAGTTGTTCTGCCTTCCAGTGATAATGGGAGAAGTGCAATCTGTACGACAAGCTGAAAAATTCACCGAGTACGATGACGTGCTATAACAACACCGCCTACGTTCTAACAATAAGAATCATAATGAGAATCGTAATCATCGGCATAATTTCTAGCAGTAAAAGGTTGTTATCCATGTTACTACGTCGACTTCAATCTGCCTTGAAGCCTACCATATAGATTTACTCGAATCCACTTGGTTCTTAGCCAGATCTAACATTTTGGGGGAAATCTATGGGGCATCCTTACCTGTGGTCTTTGATTACTAGAATAATCGCTACAATTCTCTGCATCTCCTGCAAAAGGCACTATTCAAGGATTACGCACGGACTTAGGAGGAGGCGGATAAAAAACATGTCAGATCGGCTACTTAGATAATTAGTCGTTCCACAGTAAACTACTGCATCTGCAAGCCCGTACTGCTTACGATGCAGCACGTAGTGTGGAAATATTTCGCTAAAGAAAGAAACTGCCAAACTTCTGCTATGTTCGTATAATTTTGCAAGCGTCGTTTTGTGCATTTTTTGCTCAGGTCTTGAAGGGTTCTGTGGAAAAACTCGAGAAAATTCGCTTGAAATTTCTCCTTATGAGTTCTATATAATTCAAAAATCGAAATCATTAGCCATTTTTGCGCACAATTTCTTGCAAATTCAGAAACCCAAAATTTGAGATATGTCGTAATAGTCTTGCAACGGAAAGTAATAATTTTTTTTTGGTTTTTGCATCGCTTCATAATTGTTATAACGTCACCCCAAAAAAAAGTGAAGATGACATTGTAAGAAGCAACCAATCTGAGTGTACTGGATACTTGTAACAACATCCCACGAGCATCATTTTTGAATGTTTTCTATACGGATTTCAAGAAAAACCAAGTAGTTAGCATTCGTTGGTGCCGACTCAGTTCGTGAGCCATTGGCACAGTTCTAAATTATTCATTGCAATATGAAATCTCCTATGTCTCCAAACATTCTACACAAGTTTGAACATCAGCAAAAGGTTACCATAAACGATTAGAGAAAAGTCATGAGGCTGACCCAAACAGTGCTGCCTCTTGAAGTTAGAGTCCTCTATTTTCGCTTCTGTCCAAAAGTATGAACTGAGGTGCTATATAAATATAGCAGCAATATGCTAAGCGAAAACGCGCAAAGATGGCCTGAGTCTTTACTCATTAAGAAGCAGAGCTAACAAACTCGATAAATCAAGTCGACTTAGAGCAGAGAGAGTTGGCAAGGTTGAGCCTGCGCCACAAAGCGCCCACTACTAAATCTAGATAATGCAGTAGTTGGTATTTTTGAACGAAAGCGCCTCATACATACAAACAGTTCCTGGATAGCACTTTCAGCCGCTCCCAGTTTTGGTGAAGTGAGACTATTAAAGTGCGGTGCCTCTGTAACGATGCGTTACAGAATCTTCCAATAACTTAACTTCGAGATGTACTCAAGATTACCAGCCTGTGAATACTGTCTTTCCTTCGCTTTCTTTCTTGAGCGATCGGTCCAAAAATACACTGCGTGTCTTACAGAACAATACAGGTACTCATGTAGGTCACTCAACCAGAAGCAGCTCCCAGGTTATGATCGCTGTTCGATAAAATATCGCAGTGACATCTTGATGTGCGTAATTGTGCAGATAACCGTCAGAAAGAGCTGACAGAAGCAACCTTGCAGCGCGATAGACAATCGGTGCCCATCTGGAGCTTGCTGGAAAGAGTTTTCTTCTTGTAGTGCACTGCTACATCCTCTTCGTCATGAGCTACTTGATGTTCGCAAAGTCTCATACACAGTGCGAAAATACTGAGTGCCTGCCGTCTGCGACGCTCCCTGCAGGCGGGTCTGACGATCAACGCCAAACTGTCACTACCTTCTCCTATCGAAGAGAGCGTGGAACGGCTTTATTCACAAGCATTTTTCCAAATGCTTGCCTGTGCACTGCTTATTGGGCGCATAGCGTGCAACTCTTCAATGTTTCCGTTTGTATCGTTTCGATTATTAAAGCGTGAATAAAACCAATTCAGGAAACTTCTTAACACTGCTCTTCTAGCAATGGCCTCCAACTGGGTGTTGCGGTTTAGAGGCTTTACAATCTCTGCTTGCTTCGAATGCAAAGTATGCTCTGAATCCAGCTATTCTATATTATATATCTATATTAGATTATACAGTACATCCTATTCATTCGAGCATATATCTGACAGTATCTCTTCTATCTCTCATCTGACTCGTCCGTCGTATGTCTTCTCGTTCGCGCGACAGGTTCCTTCGTATATTTTTTTTATATACATATATTATTAAAATCACCATCAGTAGTAGGTCAGATGAATATACTTGATTGTTTTAGCTGATCCGAGATGTGCGACGTTGCGAGTACAAACCCCTCTCAACTAATCAAACGAAAAAGGCAACGTAACTCAGTTCCATGGTAAGAATTACGCAGTCGCTACTTGGAAGAAAAAAACAAAACTCGTTAGAAGTTTTTCGGTGATTAATGTCATCGATTTGACCCAATGACGACCGTGGGCCCTTAATGTGAAGGCGTATTTTGTTAGACGGAGCAACTGCCCGAATGAGAGTCACGGTCTTGTAACCTCATAATTTCCTTATGCATAGCAAACTTGTCTTTCGAAAAATCCTTCAGGCTCCATCTTTTTTCTAAATCATCAGTCCCTGTTTATGACACGGATGGAATGCTAGCAGAGTCACGGAAAAGATCGTATAATTAGAATGCATAAGGCTTTGATCGTACCGTTGAAAAAGCAGCTGCCAAAGATTTGTTTTCCTGCTAGTACTTGCTTTCAGAAAGAATCAACCAGGTTTTCTATAAATGCGTTCTCCATGATATTTCCTCTATCTAATGTTCCGAAAGTAATGGAAAGAAAAGTGGCTAGAGGTTGGTGGAGGAAACACATATGCTCGGTAAGTGGAGCGTGCGTCGAGTTGGGCGGAATGAGCATTACGAAAATATCGATTACCCTGTTCTACGCCACGGCAGTCCCGTGTGATGCACGCAAATGCGCGCGCAGCCAAACTGATGAGTATAATAATGTAGTCATCGGACGGGTACTGGTTTGCGCTTAATTTCTATTACGTGACTTGAATGAGACTTCCTTGAATGGTTGGGCTTTCTGACAACGCTGCTGTCTACTACATCTACCAAAAGTACTTTATTTTATGACATAACACATACGTCTGCTTTATATGCGTCGTGTCATGTTTGTATTTTTGTTGTTCTTGAGCTATTAGAAAGCAATGCCTAAACCATGTACATAGCTCTTGAGCATAGCCCAAAGGTGTTTTCCTATTCAGTACTTGAAAATTACAACAAAAAAGGCAAACAGTAAGCGTGAATATTATAAGGAATTACTATCTGTTGCCTGTACGGCGTCAGCGCTATCGGCATTCTGACCAGTTCATGGTCCAAAACGGTGTCATTTTCCAAAGCTGGCGATAATCGGCAGGTGATGATCATGTCAACTTATGAGGCGCAGAAACTGGAACACTGAATCTAAGGCAATAACAGAGCCCATTAGTGAGGAAACATAGGTTACAATGGAATAAGATGAATATAATTACCACCAGTTCATTCTTTTAGGAAGTCGCAATGACGGACTCAACAATACTCATTACGTCGGTTATGTACGTAATTAGTTACGAGCTCCAGAGGAATATTACAGCCATGGAATTGAATTTAAAAGCGAGATATTTGCTTTTCTCTACAAGGTATTTGGTATCGCTCTGGTACGCTTCGGTATCTGTTTACCCTTTCAACACTGCAGTAGTAGTGAGAAGCTTCAACAAATCCAAGAAAAATGTAGAAAGTTCCGGTGAAGCATTTTCTGTGTAAGTCTCCTACAATTGCAGTGGTTGTGAAATTTCTGTATTCACTACTTTCAGGTTAGTAAACACTTTACACGAGCTACCAGAGATGAGTCGTGCAATACTCTCCGACTATTTGAACTTCAGTGGTCAGTAATAAAAACCAAAACGGCAAGCTTGACCGTTTAGTAGCGCATTACTCTGTTTTTTATAGCAACCAATGCTTCTTGACGTGCGTTGCTAACCTAACTGTGGAGACAACCAGGATTTGACCACTCAACCAGGATTCGCCCTAGATTTGATTACTCGGCAATGCTCGCACTACCGCTCTCGGTTTAAATGGAAAGTAGATCAGAAAGAAAGGGGCCCGTTCTTTGATGTGCTCAGTAACAGTGCATATAGCTAATATCTAGTCTGAGTGCACTAATCGTCTCTTGATTAGCTATTCCTACAGCACTCTCCCAACTGTCCTCCGCGGACGCTATCTCTGACTCGGCAGCGTTGCCATCGCTCTTCGCTGCATCAAGCATTATTTCTCGTTATCTCCTTCACTTTTTATTATCCCTATTGCCACGCCTTTAGGATCATCAGGATTGGTCATCGTCATTATTAAATCCTCCTTCACCGCTAATACCTGCACGATGACCTCTACTGACCTATTCGCTAGGTCCTCCCTTCTTCTGGCCTTGCGTTTAATTTTGGTGCTGCGCTTTTGTCGCAGATTCCTGCTTTGTGTTGTGTTTTTTCTGTTTCTCGCACGTGCAATAGGACTAAGTCCAAATTGTGTCAGCGTGCACTTGATATAAGTATTATTTATTGTTATTCAGATAGTATTATTGATTTCAAGCTAGCTTATATTTAAAGCACGCGCTGCTTCTATAGCGTGCTTGTTTTTTTTTTTGCTTGTTCCATCTCTGGGGTAGTAAACAGGCGGATAAGCGTTATTTGCGCCAAGTTTTTTCGTGAAAGCGCACATGCGGCTTTGAACGCGCAATTTATTTATATTTTTGCAGGAAGCTCTTCCGACTTACATATCCACACCTTCGCCGCAAGGCCCCAACCTGGCTTCCGCCTTCAACTGGCCACTGGCCTTGCTTGAAAGCACGGGCGCAATGGAACAAGACAGCGTCCTTGACAAACTCATTGGCACTATAAGGAACTGGAATAGTTCGTGAAATTGTATCAATGCGCCCTTGCTTAATACCCAACAGTGTAATGCAGCTTGAAAGGGGAGTATCTGCTCTAATTCTTTATATCTTCGCTCTCTCTCCATTACCATTTCCTCTCTTATCTCTACCCCCATAAATGTACGCTGTTCCACACCTATTTTATCCCGAATCCTGCCTTTAACGTCTACAGAGCACACTTTCGATCACTGTACACGGTATTGGCGTGGTGCTGACTTGAGCCTCATAAATGGAAGGTAGTACAACGAGAAGAGCGAAGCGTACGCCAAGAAAAGAGGATCTAGTAGCTGCCAAGGGTCAAAACTTGCAATCTGTTATACATAGGAGATCACCTATGATGAGCTCATTAGCGAACACAGGCAAGGTTACTTTGAACTTCAATTGCTAGCCTGCAAAGTAGTACATAGCAATATTTGCGTCATAACTTGTATGATACATACGGTAGGGTCAAAGTTTGGGAACTATTTTATTTTCAATTAGTGTACTCCACAAATAACGAAATTGCCTCAAATCCACATATAGTATTTAAAATCAGTATGGAATACGATGAGCATCACAGTTTCTCGAAATAGAATCGTAATCGAAAATAAGATCTTTTTTAGAAATTGCGCGCCAAAAATCCGGAAACTTTTTGTTTCTTCCATTATTACAATGGGTACCATGTACCGTGTAATTATATATGATTTTGCACATAGTTCATGAAATCGAGACAATTTGGTTGCATACTGGCGCGCCAGGTAAAAACGAAAGGTTCCAAATTTTTGACCGCTACTGTATTTAACTTGACGAAAATCTCTCTTAAGAGTCAAAAAAAACAGGAAAGTGGTTGGCGAACAGCTTCAACAATTTCCGCTTGGCTGGCCTTTCCTCGCTCATCTTGTGGGTTTTGCAATTCTCAAAGTTCGAGAAAGGAAAGTACTTGAAAAGCAACCTGAATTAAGAAACGGAAAACAATCGAACTTTTTTGTGGAATGTTCATCTTCAGAATGAGGTAATAAATCTGTAACTTTGCAGGAAAATCGACTAGTTATTCCACGGCAACATCTACAGGCAAAACCGACGCGAAGGACGGAGCGAGGCTCGCCCAGTCAGAGCCAAGTAAAGAGGGTGGCCTCAGCGACATGGATAAAAGGTCTTTGAAGATCGTTGAAGAGTCACTTGTTGTGGCCAATAAGCTTTTGCCTGGCAAAGTTCCAGAAACTCGTGAACCTCTAACCCTTGCAATACAAATAGTCCGCATGACGCTCAAAGCAACTGCTTTGTCATTCTCTGATTTAGAGCCATTTTTTGTAGCTTTGAGCAAAACGGGTCAGTATATGGACGAGAAATACTGTAGCTACAATGATAACAACATCGAGTTCCCACTTCATGCCCTGTTTAAGTGCCCTTGAGGAGCTTTGCAACACTGCGGCTAGATTGGATCTTCGAGGGAAACTTTTGAAAGCCTATTTCGAGCACAGACTGGGTCAGGTCTGGAAAGATCTTAGTATTAGGTCAACGTTCAATCGCATCGGGGACGTGGCCAGTGCAGCGAAATCTCTACTGGAGTAGTATGGGGTGAAGGTCCGGCTTTAGTGATACGTGCGTTACCTTTTTGTCAACTACAAGCACACAAACGACTTCAGATTCAAAATGTACAATTCTATCGCACCCCCTCCTAACCTTGCAATTGCATTACTTATCCTTCTCATGATGGATTACCTTGATAAATTTTGTGCCTGAAATGAAGCTTACTGCTAGTTATTTTGCTGACAAAGTAGCAAAAACAATGAAACTTTTTCACCAATTAAAAAACATCAAAAATGTCATCTAAAAAGGTACGCTAGGGAAGTCTCGTGTTTTTCACCCTGAACTTCATGTACATATTAAGCTAACAAAAACTATGGTCGGTTATAAACTGCACAAGAATTCACAAATGAAGGAGGTTGACAGAGACGTTAAAGTAATCCTTCCCAAGAAAACCATGATTCTATCTCACCCATGAACTAGGGGCTTGAAACCCATTGTCCACGATTAAAACGACAAGAACAAAAAATGTGCTTGTATAAAGGATAAAGCATTTGCCGTTGATCAATCCCTTTTTGGGATGCGGCACGCATTCTACTTCCATTTGTACATTCGTAGTGGCGTTTGAATGCGATGTGGCCTATACAATGACTTGCGGGGGCCAGCCGATGTCAAGTCAGTGTTTTTATCCTCCCAGACAAGTCTGGTACCAATTAACCGACCCCGGAGGGATGGAAGGCTTGGTTGGCCCGGCGTCGGAGCACGGCGGGCAGCGGGGCGCGCGGGGCGACTCACGACCCAGATTGAAACCGGACCGCTCGCGTGTAAGCGCGCGTCACTTGTCACTACACCACTTCCGCCCTTTGTTATGGTAAAGAGTTCGAAAAAATGGAAGAAGTGCTACGCATTCAAATTCCCGCCATACATCTGTCACAAATGCTGGCGGCGGGAACGCTTCCATTTTGTACACGGAGTGCTGTCACCAGAATCTTTTTGACCTTTTGACTTATTACACTGACATCTCACACTCTCATGCTATTCTATCGGTTGTTTGTCTCTCTTCTCCGGAATCTAACGCTTTAGCCCGATTCGTTCATTGCGTCACCGATACGTAGCCGCCCCAAGACGCACCTCTTTCTATGCCATGCCTTAGCCCGCGTGATCTACATTTGAACGTCTATAGGGTATGGCATTTGCTACTGTCCACCTGAAGGCAGAGCAATGAGTGAACACCATAAATGGAAGGGCTTTTGTCAGACAGGAAAGGTATTTTTATCAAATCCAGCCGTCTGCTGCCCTGATAACGAGAATGACACTCATTTTTGGCGCAGTTGGACGCCGCCTAGCAAATTCGTAATCCAGAAGCTAGTATTATTATGGTATTATCAGTCCAGTGAACAAACTCATAAAACAAATTTCAGTGAAATAAGCCTTTTAAGAATCCGCAAGTGTAATAGCTGATTGTTGTTGTTAAGAGAAGAGTGTGTTCCCCAGAACCATCGATTGGACATGTTTTTCAATATCAAATCTGTCAATTTTGCGTCTTTACTGCGACACTTATCATAAAGGAGTGACTGAATACACTTTTCATAAACAAAAATCTTGTAAAGGCATGCCGTACCGTAATATTTTGTCAGTTATAATTCAAAATTCTCGGTTATACAATTACTTCAAAGCCCGGCCAGTAAAAAGGAACAAGCAATCCCGCGAAAAACAAAGAATGCTGTCAAATGAGTGAGCAAGCTACTTTCGACCAATTGTCTCATTAAATGACGAGACACTATGACACGCGAAGAGGGACTAGCTGACCAGAAAATTTCTTCGCAGAATCCCCGAAATTTTTGCGTGCTTTTGTGCTTTTAACTGGTTAATTGGATTTTTTATCATTATTTATTAACAGTGAGAGACAAAAACAAGGCGATCAGGATGTTACCAGCCATCGGAGAATTTCATTTCATTTGTACGGACATTGTCGCACATTTTGTGATTCTTTGGGAGTAGTATGATGAACTGTTCTATGTAAAGCACTCAAAATCCAACGCTGAAACCATTCAGCACGAAACGATGGAAACACTTCCAAGTGGAAGTGATGGTGCGCTTGTGATCTGGCACCTGTAAGAGTGGCTAAGCCAGTTGAGGCGGGTGAGCCACCCGATCAGATGAGGTAAATTTACTTTGGTGTTCCTGCAGCAGTCACGTCAACGCGTCTCGGAAATTTTACAACCGCTACACGTTTCGTAAATAATGAGCGCTACCCTGTCAGTACCATCCAAAAAACGATCACGCGTCGCAGCGTTCGCCTCGCCGTAAGATTGGTTGGCGATGTTTACTTCGTGAGAAAGTCTATTCTTGCAATCCAAGTACCAATCCATTTTTCGCCGAGAAAATGCCAAAACATAACCAAATGTAAAGAACATCAATAATGATACTAAAAAAAGAAACACAAAACACTTCAGTCACGAAGACTGAACCCATGCCATTCTTGCGCAGAACTGGCGCGCCTCACCTTCACTGAGATATGTAGGTGTTCTAGCGCGGATGTTATGATCCACAAGGAGACGGTGGACCCCATCCGCTTTATAAAGGATGCCGCGCCTTCTCATGAGTCACTTCTCACGATTCTTAGGCTCTTCAACTCATTCGAGACGCAAACATGTAGCTACGCAACACAATAAGGAAGAATACCCGGACACTTCTTCTACACTTTTCAAATTTCAAGGAGTTTAAAACCAATCAACTCTCCTTGATGACATTCGGAGCTTAAAAAATCCACTCCTCTCCCCTTGTACATATTCTTACTCAGTCGCAGAAGACGCATCACGAGTTCCAGATTCAAAAAATTCCTCATAGCATGCAAAACTCGTGAATCCTTCAGACTCGTTTGGCTCCTATTGCACTTGACATTTTTACCCATGGCGGCTCAGAGCATCAACGAAAGAATATGCATGTAAGTATTTACAGCGAAACATTCCTTAGCTATCCCCTTCATACCAAGTAAATTCCCCCTTCATTTTAAAACCTCGCACTTATAATACCAGATTAGTCCCCCGTCAACCGCCGGGACCTTCCTTTCCTGCGCAAGCTTTCTATCCTCCGCTATGGTCCCTTCCTCCTGTGACACCAACACCTGGAAGTGACGCGTATGCAACACAATGGTGTTTCATACAGTAGAAGGGACACAATCATGATATGACGGTAGATTTTTCGCTTCCCTTCCTCATCCTCCCTTCCTCTCTCCACTGCCCTCCAGCTGCCACTGCAGCACCATGTGGAATGAACGGAAGTGTGCTAAGCAGGTGTTTATATAGCCCTAAGAGTGTTATCACAACTATCCTGCTACAAAACATTGATATCTCAAATCCTGTAAGCTACCCGATTTGTTAGCGGTTTGTTTATCCCATGAGCTTCCTTCTCACTCACTTCATTTTGCGGACGGACACACATACATACACACACACACACACATACAGATACACAAACCGACACACAAAGTTAGCGCTTTATAAAATAGAAGGATAATTGTCATCATTGCAGCTCAAGGAAGTACCTGCAATTGCTCAGGCCTGTAGTAGCTACCTTACTTCTTCAATCGATGCAGTGGTGGACACTTCCCAGAAAGAGTAGCTCAACCACACAGGATCAATATCTACCTTCGTTTCAGATGAGGTTGTGATGGGCATACGATGCGTCGAGGAACTCGTTGAGCTCAAGCCGTGCCCCATTGTAGCCGTGACGGGTCCATCAGATATCGTGAATGTAGAAGGCTACTATGACCCCACGCCCCTGCGCTAGGTACCTGCTACCAGCTATGGGTTACGTTCAGGGCTCCAGTGAATAATCCAATTTTAATTTGCCCAGGACAACGAGATTATGAGTGCTGGATTTTCGAAAAGGATAGACCTTCCTGTCTTCCCATGCACATCCTTTAAAGGAATCTTGCGCGGAAAAATCATGATTCTATTTCAGCCATAAATCACTGGCTTGAGACTCATTATCCACGATAATAGTGAAAAGAACTGAAGTATTGCTTTCGTTTTGATTAGAAATTCGAAAACTCGAAAAGGCTGCTACGCGTTCGAATTGCCCACGGACGTCTTTCACGAATGCTGGCGACGGGGATGCTCAAACTTGGTTCTTGGTGCATTCACTAGAAGCTCTTTCTGGCCTTCTGCTTCGTTGCATTCACATCTTACACTTCTACTCCATCCTATTCCATCGATCGATTTGTCTCCACTCTCCGAAATCGCGCGCTTTAACCCGATTCTCTCATTGCGTCGCCTGGTACGTAGCCGGCCAAACGCCGTCTTCTTTCCATGCCTCGCCTGGCTCTGCCTCCTGGTCCT
>MU871935.1:0-19203 GCA_036418205.1 Ostertagia ostertagi | reverse complement strand
TTCTAACTTCGACCATTTTACAAGAGCAGTGCATGGTAACCACATGCGAACAGGAGAAACTTCAAGGACAGAACACAGAAGTCGTGCGGGTGATTTCGTTCGGTTTGTTAGGATAGACTCATCACAATCACAGATATGGCATTCCCACGTATGCTGCAAAGTTTGCTGCAGCAGCTGCAATGCTCGCCGTCTGCGACAGCCTGTTGTCTATCGTCTGTCTGCCAGTATTTGCAATGTTCGTGGACAAAAACCACATCTGCCTGATCCCGAGGACATGCCTTTGAATTGGCCATTGTTCTTGTCCGTTTATTTTGTTCAAACAGGAAGGGAAGGAAGGGATGGGGGCAAAAAGGGCGTTCTCTCTGCACATCAAAAACTAAGTAGATCATACACCGATGCTCTGGGTGAATATTGGAGAGCACATTGAATCTGGTCAACAACTTCATAATAGCCTTTAAAACAGGTGAAGTCAGTAGAATCTACCTCGGGAACTTGGCGCAAAGTTCGAGCTTAAGAGCTCTTTAAGCTCGACGACAATCATGGGTGACATCATGACGAAGATGGGGCTTCTACTCATAGAAGTTTCTGCTTGAGCTTACCCACTCGGAAGGTTCCACTCACCAGGGCTTCATGAAACTTTGAAAGTGTGTATTCGGCAATACAGTCATTTTTTAGGGTCGTGCCGGCCTCTAGTTTATTCCAATCCTAAAAAATGACTGTACTGCCAAATACACACTTTCAAAGCTGGCACGAAGCCCTAGTGAGAGAAAACTTCCAAATAGGTGAGCAAGTCTGGTGTCAACTAACTGAGACGCCCTCTCTATGCCCAGCCATTTTTTGTACAAAAATGAATGGATTGGAATACATAGAGGTTCGAAGCCAAATCCATGCTTGTTCCCTTGCTTTACCAGAACCCTAGCTGTGGGCTAGTTGTATCATAGCGCCCAGTAATAAACTATGGCCTGGGCGAACGATATCATAGCGCTTCGAAAAAAAAAAGCGAAATTGGACACCGTCGGATAACAATGCACTGGACGCTTGCACTATGGTTTCTCATCAACTCGCCACAGCTTTTTCGAGGCCGAATCTCAAATGAACAAAAGATACAGTAATCGCTGAATATGAAGAGTTTCAGGGCGGCTGTGATGTTCGATCTGATTACTAGAGAAATTAGGTCGTCCGTTGGTCGCTTTCAATCATGGGATTTTCTTTTTTATTGTTTTTTCTTTATGCAAAAGTGGTGCAATGGCAAATAGCGGTAATCATCATGGAAGCGATCCGGAGGTGAAGTCCTGGTTTATGCGCAGCCAGGACCAACCGAGGTTTCCGTAATTCCAGGGCTGGTGAGTTGGTACCAGAGTGTCTGCCAGGAGAGAAACAGCAACTTGCGCATTGGTTTACCCTCATTGGGCTTTCCTTCGCAAGTCTTCCATAGGCCAAATTACCAGTGCGATTCTGAATGGAAATGAATGCGTGGCGACCCCAAAAATAAATCGATCAACGTCAAATGTCTCATCCCTTTATCTCTTGCTATTTTTTATTAGAAAGCCGGCTAAAACGGAATAGCTTACGCATGCATTGCAATGAACCTTGCTAATGATATTCTTTAGC
Source organism: Ostertagia ostertagi (assembly GCA_036418205.1). Lineage (NCBI taxonomy): Eukaryota > Metazoa > Nematoda > Chromadorea > Rhabditida > Trichostrongylidae > Ostertagia > Ostertagia ostertagi. The sequence continues at coordinate 17,592 of MU871935.1, read as the reverse complement.
CGTCAACCAATCAAAGCCTACTGTAATTTTCAGAGCAGAATAGCTATCGGACCTGAACGCTTTCGAAGCGATTATTTGGAACATACAAGCAAGTCATGGTTGGAGGGATATTAACTAGTAAGACATTCGCCGAAAAGATACCAGCAACTGGAACGAAAAACTGTTCTGGTAGTGCGTCCTTATCTCGTCAATGTACTGTAAACAAACTAGTTTTTGGAGGGATCAGTGTCTATAGTAGGGACTGGATCCACACATAAGCTACTCCTTCTATGTACCGTGAGTCAGGAAGGAAGCTCCCCAACAACGGGTAAGCTGAAAACGAGTTTGTGGACTGCCAACTTCAGTGGTGTCATGTGAACCGCTAGTGTTCGGCTTCCTCGATTGGGAATAGAGAATGGTCGAATTTATTGTCAGTTTCATTTTATTTTGCATTCCTCCTTTCTTTCTTCAGCAGGATACGACAAGACCAAACAAATGAATCAATGATGCGGAAAATATCTTAAATATTTGGGTCCTGCAAGTGCAGATTTTTAAACCTGGAAGTAAAAGGGCAACATCAAAATGGGGGGCTGGAAAAGCGTTTCATGTGTGCCGCTTGTAATCACGAATCCAGGAACGGTTCCGTAAACATCCATGTTATCTAATAAGTCTCCTAAGGAAGATGAACATCACCATCCTTCGTTCTTCACTTTAACAGACCATTTTATTTTAGCAACCCCTGCTTAGGGCGGAAGTGGTGAAGTTACGAGTGCTATCACGCGCGCGGTCCGAGGATCAAATTCTGGGTCCCTCGCCGACCGGCTCCACTAAGCCTGCCGCTCAGACAACTTTGATACCAACTGACCATCGCCGGGGGTTATTCAGTTGGTACCAGAGTTGTGTGAGAGGATAAAAACACTTTTGTACCTCGGCTATCACCGTAAGCCAATTCGCACTCAAATAGCCACTACGATTCTGAATGGAAGTAGTATGCGTGGCGCATCCCAAAATTGGATCGATAAATGCTTCGCCTTTTTTCCTCATTTGATCCTTCTGGTGACATCTTTTCTAGGACATCCTTACATCCTCTTAGTAGGCATTTAGTCATTTTACATCGTATTCATTTACACCATTTTCTTCTTTTGCAAGGAGTACCTCACCATTTCACCGCTACCTTGGTCGTAACGGAACGGCGTGACGTCACCCTGATATGAACGAATAGAATTAAGGTCCTACTTTATAGAAATTTGGGGTCCCTTTTTATTTTTTCTCCATTGCTGCATCACTTTGCACCTTATACTGACCGTCATGACCTTCCAATTCAGGGTTCGTCATGATTCCTGCTGTCTCATCCATTCTTGGTATTTGAATGCTATTTAGGGTATATCGCTCTCATTTGCCCTTGAGAGATCTAGATTTCCCAGGATGACATCCAGCACAATTCATATAGCAAAAACTGTTTTGGTTGTACGTTTGTTTAGGAGAGATGGCTCGGATTGATTATTGAAAACTGGAGGAGTAAGAGTTCCCCTGGGAACGCTACACGAGATCTGCGCCACGAGGACAACACGCGGAGTACGATGAATCTCAAAAACAGCCAGTCGACGTCACAAAACGAATGATGAGGGCAAAGTATGTGTGACCGATTGTGGAGTCGGCGAAAATGCTCCCAACAAAAATGAAGGCTGAAAGATCAAAGGGTAAGCAAAAGCTGTCCATTAAGATGGATGGGGAGCATTTGGGCCATGAATCATCCATCCTCAGCGAAACGATAGACTATGTAATGCTCACCTAAGAACTTGAACAATGTTGCTGAGTTGTTCCGGCCCTTTGGAGAGCATCTCGACAATACCAGTGAAAAATCGTTGAAATTTGCCAACATGAGTTCGAAAACGCTGATCCTTTCGCAGGTCCTCCTCCTTCAGTTTGTCGAGACCGAAGTGTACAGACAGCTCGATTTCCTCTTCCTGAAAAGGAACTTGAATTAGATCAGAGGCCGTACCTCAACTGACTTTCAATTGGGCCGGGTAAAATGTCTCACCAGAAAAAGTTGAATGAACATCCGCTCGAACAGATCATACTTGTTCTCAAGTTTCTGATAATCCTCACATATTTTGTTCACTTCCTCTTGATCGGCAATGAACACTCGACCCGAAACTGATCCAGTTAGTCATGAGTTTGTTTATAAATAACCGTCATGAGCACAAAGTGACGACAGAAAATGTTATTTGTAGATTGAAGGGATAAAGGACGACGCTTTCGACATTAATAAATTCTTTTTGGTATGCGCCACGCATTCTACCTTCCATTCAGGGTCGTAGTGGGGTTTGAAAGCGGTATGGTCTATATTATGGTTGGCCTGAACGGCTTTCGGTACAGGATTGGATCCCCAGGCCACGCGTGTGGTAAGCGGCGACACTTGAAGCTCCACATATTCCGCCTTTGAGCGAGTACGGCCAAAAAACCCTGTAGACCTCTGTAGGTACAACCTTTGGCGAGCTTCTCGTCTGCGCAAGTGCCACAAAGGGAAATGGGTGGATCAAAGAAAAGGCTGCCCAAAAGTTTCGGGATCTCTGCTCAGCAATTGATAGTTGTTGGCCCAGGGTGGTGCTCATACACTCTCATCGCGGGCCTTTTGAGGGTTGATATGAAACATAATGGAATTGGGATATTTTCGAGGCTTGAAGCATTCCATTTAAAGCCATTTTTTGAGCTCACAGCCACCACACTCTCAAAACCAACACCCTTGGAGGATATAAAGGGCACCTGCATTCAAAGCCTTTCAAAGTCTTTAAAGAGCACGATGTAAACGTTGGTCAACCCCTTCCTGCCATGCTGTCTACTCTCATTCAGAATTCTAGTGGCACTCTGAAAGAGAATTCGACTATAACCTAAACTGCGGGGAAAATTGAAGTAGAAATTACACTGGTGTGCAAAACTTAGGGACGAACGTAGCTTTTCCATGACGTGTTACTGGCGAGTAACATGACTCTATGGAACCTAACCACACATACAAAGAGCTGCTACAGGGCACTAAAGAAAGCAGTTAACAGGAACCGTTAAACGGTCCACAAAGCTATCAAAAAGTTATGATACTTCATCTGTCTCGTCCTTAAGTTTTGCACACCAGTGTAGTATCCTCATCCTCCCATAGCCCAAGTTCCAATTAGTGGACAGAAATTCTGGGTCTGGACGGCTTACGATTCAATATTAGGTAGCCGGTCTATGCTACTTTTTCGCCTTTCTTTTGAGATGGGTTTTGGCTATTGTACTTTTACCACTCTGAAGAAGCCGACGAAAGCTAAAAAAGTTATCCAGTCATGAGCGGCCGCATATTGAACCGTAATTGTCATGAATGCCAGATAGAACGAGGGTCAAATTAGTCGAAGGTAGCCTCTTATCACAACACAAGGTTCCCTTAAAATTTTAGCCAGAATGTAGTGTAGTTTCAATGGGTCCACAGTTTACAGTTCATATTTTTTTCTAGAAATATTGCATGTTATGGAGACTTTTATGAGGCATGACAAATCCGTAAACTCAATCTGAATATTCCATTGCAATCAATTGGTTGATGGTCTTAGTTTACGCATCGTCCTGAGCTCTATCAGCACCCCCAAAGCTCCAGTGGGTGCGAAAACGAGTCGTATCGAAAACATCAGAAACATTTCAGTTCTATGCTTCGATTGTTTTTTAGTGGACCTTGGTCTTGGACGAAGGAATTCAGTTGTTTGCATGGAATCGCATGGATCCAACCAATTTCGACCTCATGAAATTGCATTTTGGCTTTAGTGATATTTGCTGCGACATTCGATATTGACGACAACATCCACGAATAGCATGAAAATTTCAAAATATCTGTTCTCTCTAGATAAAAGCAGTGACTCTGACAACCGAGCCAACTGAGGATTATGGTTGTTCCAAAAGGAAAAAAGGAGATAGATTATTTAAGGCAGTCTGGGCCCCTTTCTAAGCCTTAAAGATTGGCTCGTGAATGCTGTTAATGGTCTTGTTATCCGAAGGGGGGGGGGAAGGGAGGACATTAGCCGTTAACGAAAGAAAACGTCCCAGAAGCGGTAATACCCATTAAGTGCCTCAAGGTGTGCAGCTAACATGACACAACCGTCCACTCGTAAAACCTTCTACCTTTTCATTAAAGCAGCACTGTAACAAGGCCCGACATGGTCAAGTACTCCAAGCAGTTCCCTTCAGAGGAGACCGCCAGTGTTTCAGGCCCTTACCTTATACCATTATTAGTCGTGTTGCTGCTAGTTGAACTGCTGTTTTTGGCCGGCAGTTCGGGCTTGCGCCCATGTTCATAAGAATGCTGAGTGTGAACGGAAAACTGTTCGGCTGCAGCGTGACTCGAAGCCCGCACCTTCTTGCTTACGGCAACAGTGCGCACACGTTAGCGTATACGGGGCACCTTGCCGTCAAAACCCAGCTTTTTCTGGTGTAGCGTCATTCATTGTGCCCTTCACAATTTTAGTGAATTGTTTTTCATCTTGTGATGACAGCTCTGAATTGTTTTGCTTCTGCTTGAATCATATGAAAATAGGGCAGATAGCTTCTGATATAACTTCTTTGTACGTGACAGCAACTCCACGACCACAAACAGCATGCTCCCTTTACACCTGCAATCCCTTGGATTATCTTTCTACTCTCAACCGTCTGAAAGCTTCGACATATCTGGCAGGTCTGAACAGTTCCTGGCGCTCATGTCCTTGGGGGGACATCCACAACAGGGCCGATGGTAGGTGACACTAGGACTAACGATAAGCCCAGAAAGGGGAGAAAACGCCGGGAGCACACATACATTCTTGCATGCTCGTAAAGAATCCTTTCAATCTGGCCTATGATGGTCCCAAACACGGGCACTTGGCTCACTTGAATGTCCCCCCCCACCGCCAGGAACTTGCGCACTCAGGTTTTCGTTTTTTTTTAGCCGCATCAGAAACAGATGTCCACAGAGTCCTACTGAACATTTGCAAGCGATGCACCACATGCGCTTTATGGGGGAAACTGTTCGTCACACATATACTGCACCTGCACCTCTTATTAGCGCGCACTAACCTCCTGACTTGCGGCTCCCCCACTTTCTTCACGATTTGGGGCGCGGCCGCGGCGAGCGCGGACGAGTTGATAGTGCCCGCGAACTGTGGCTGATGGAGCGTTTTCAAATTTACCCGCACAGTTCGCGGGCACTATCAACTCGTCCGCGCTCGCCGCGGCCGCGCCCCAAATCGTGAAGAAAGTGGGGGAGCCCTGAGTGACACGTGGTGCCACTCCCTTTCAAAAAACGAGAAGAGCGTCGGGTGCAGACCATACACCACAAGTGACGACGGCCTCCACAAAATGTAAATGTTTTCTGCCAATGAAATGATTAGCCTGTTGCAGTTGTATTCTATCAGTTGTCACTAATTACAACTATCATTTACCAAAAATCAGCTATCACTATGAACCACTACTAACCAGATTTACTTGGAGGCCGTCGTCACTTGTGGTGTATGGTCTGCACCCGACGCTCTTCTCGTTTTTTCGAAAGGGAGGGTACGTATTTTGTCTGCTGTTGGTATATATGTGAATCGTAATATTACAATTTGCAAGTGCATACCCTGGAAAGAGAAAGGGAAACTTTGAACTTTTATTCTGTACTCCCGAAGATCTGGTTAAGTAGTTGGTGATTTACAAGGCAACGTATCGTATTGTGCAAGGAACGCGCCTTAAAGGCCATGATCAGATGGGCAGTGAGGGGGCGGTCGCAGTTTTGATGAGTCATTGAGCGTCATTGGTGGAAAGGAGCTCAGGGGCGGTCTCAGCTACACCCTCCAGCGAGTTACGGGGTCTACTTCACCAATGACGTTCAATAACATCGTCGAAACACTCACCCTCCAGCCTTTGAGTAAAAAAAAACGGTTGTAATGAGAAACAAATTTGAGGGATTTTCGTCGCTCTCCCTGAGGGGGAAAAGAGCAATAATTCCTCAAGTATAACTAAGAAGAAGATGTATCATGACCTGCTGGCCCCCCCCCCTGGCTAATGAAGATGTTGTCGCCGCTTGGTGGTCGTTGCAGCTTTCGAACCAAGTTCTGAATCCTGGCAGTGTGCATTGCCCTGAAACAATACAGTAATCCGGTGGTGGCCTATATGAGGAGCAGAGCGCATTGGTGCAGTGTCTGGGACAATGGGTCTATGGATGGATTCGAAAGCGAATGGGATAAAGTGGGCACAAAAGGGTCATGATTCTGAACAGTTTGGGATATGCTGAAGGCGTACAAGAAGAGTAGTTGATTACCTTCGAAGCACTGGCGACGGAGCGAGGGAACACGCTTGGCTGCGATGCTTCACGTAAGCCGCTGACGGCGATATGGGGCAGTCAGACATGTTGGGTGAATGAAGGATGAGTGAGTCAGACAGTTAAGAAGCGCAGTTTTCCTCACAAGCACACCCCGAAATTCGAAGTCAGAGGCAGTCTTCAAACAGGCAAGCTGACAGTAGGAAATTCCGACCGACGACGATTTCACCACAGCGTCGAAACGAAGAACACTTCGAATGACACAAAAAACGCTCAACCGGCCAGGGGATCCCCCGGAAAACACTTCTACCAATTAAATTCTTTAGCTTAAAGCTAAATTTTGTTAAGCGTAAAAAAAGCCATAAGAATAAAAACTTTATAAGATGAAGAAAAAATTGCAATCAATTTGTTTGGGCTCTATTACTACGATATATTGACTAATATTAGGATACATGGTAATAATATTTTTACACGATTTTCATGTTATATAATTTTTTTTTATTAGTAAATATATTGCTTCCCAAGCATGCTGTGTGGAACACAAGCCGCAGACGGGACTCGAAACCGCACTCTGCTTAACGGGCAATGCGCTACAGTTTATCTATACGACCGCAAACGTCTGGTGTGCGGATGATGCGCGAATTGCAACGAAGATTTGGCCTCGCGATATAGCACGGCTCACTCTTAGCGCGGTTGGCGGGGCGCCGCCCACCGACTATCTAAATCACTCGCCGCAGGTCTATACGTGGCGAGTGATTAAGATAGCAGAGAGGCGTAGTGTTGAAGAAGGCACAGCGATGAGAGTCGCATCAATGCGCAAATCAACGGGCAAGGAAGGGGTCCCATTCTCGGGTTTCGGGCCGTTTCAAATGGTTTCTTCTTCATCCCTGCTCCACTGACCACCTCTACCCTTATTTCAGAGCTAATTTATTGTAACCCAATCCAAACATGCTCTTTCTTCGTTAAACAGCCAGCCGATGACCTTTTATCGATAAAAACACTGACTTGAACTCGGCTGGCCCCCGCAAGTCATTGTATAGGCCACATCGCATTCAAACGCCACTACGAATGTACAAATGGAAGTAGAATGCGTGCCGCATCCCAAAGGGATTGATCAACGGCAAATGTGCTGGTGTCGAAAAGAATATAATAGCACCGGATATGTAGCTAAGCACTCGGTGCGAAAAAAATGTTGAATTCGTAGTCTTCGAGCAACTATCGTCAGGCTGACTACCACTAATTACCCGTGGAAAAAGTCCAGGGAAATCAGCCGATTTTTTTAGAGGGTTCGGCCGTGAAAATATGATTGAAGGAGAAAGATGAAGAATTCAACGTTGGTCAGTCTTTTTCTAGGATACGCCACGCATTCCACTTCCATTTGGCATTTCAAAGCGATTTACCACACAGTCATTTGAGTGGACGATCTCGTGCCACCGTTGTATCCTCTCAGACGTCTCGGAAAAAAGTTAGGGATAGATGACTTGGTTGACGACGGTATACGACCAGGATTTTCGGATCATGCTAGCAGAAAGGAGACGCTTATTTCCCCAAGACTACTTCTGCCATGGAAAGGAACGTAATAGCGATACTAAGGCGTTTCTTAGAGAGCTACAGATTTTATTATTTTATTTTATTACAAATTTTATTAAGTTTCATAACTTGAATCAACATTAATTGATCTATAACGCGGCATTAGAAGACGTTGAAATGCAAGTTGCGAAGCTTGGCTGCCCCGAACGGTACACGACCCATGATTCGATCCCGAGCGTGGTAACCAGCGCCACTTGCCACTACACCTTTTATGCATCCATATTCATATTATTACCATTAAATTTGAAGCTTCACAAAATTTTTGCCGCTGTTACGCTTAGCTTATGATATCACTCGGTAACTTCCTGAGTCAACGTCATTTCGATTTCGTTGATCCGGAAGTCTTAGAGAGAAGAGACTGTTTGTGCTTCCTTTTTCTGATTTTTCAGGCATATTTTGTTTACAGAAAATTGTTAACTGGATTTCAGCAACTTTGTGAGCTTTCCATGCAAAACGATGCGATAACAGAATAGGATCTAATCGTAAGGCGAAAGAAGACAAGCAAAAACGCTTTCTCGGAAAAATACGAATGACGACCGATTTCACAAAATAATCGTCACTTTGTTTTTACGAACCAAATTATGAAAATCAATGCAGAAAATTAAGGGTTCTGAAATTTGGGATGACCTGATATCTAAAGGCAACACCCCAGGATAAAGCTAGAATTATAAATTTGCTCAAAATAAACGTAGAGGTGCTAAATGGGGACCGATGCGGAGGTAAAAGGAGAGGAACCATAAAAAAAAACTCGAAAATTCTGGCCCCTTTACACTCGACTTTTTCGGGAGAAAGGAAGCGAAGCAGGAGATATTGAGCACGGTGGAGAGGGAAAAGAGTAGAAGATAAGAGAGCATGGATACGAGCGAGAGCGTACACGGCCTGCGCGAGTGGGACCCCAATTTAGTAAGGAACCCTTACAGGGCTCAATGTATTAGATTTTATAGAGGGTTCCGGCTTTGCCTGGCAATTCCTCGCCACGAAGATCGGTACAACCCGTACGAGGGTGGAGGTACTCAGTTTAGAAACTTAGTACGGTAGCGTTATTAGGCGTAGATTAGATCACTTCTCACCTCCTCGGAGTTGGTATTAATGATAAGTTTCAAACTAAATACACACATTCCGATCTACCTGCGCTACAGTAATCCAATTACGCCACCGTACTGAGTTTTAGCTCAGTACTCTCGCACACTTGCCAATCGCTCTACTCTTTTCGCGCTACGACTTCACTCCAGTGACCAAATTCTGAATGCTGCCTTTAATATCTTCTAAGAATAGATTTTGACACCAAATTGTCCCAAATTGGTCTAAAAATGTGAAGCAAAGATTTTCTGTGAGAAGATTAAGTGTTCTTGTAAAGTTTTAGCAATTTTGTGAAACTTATTATGAAGGGTTAAAAAAGATATAGATCTCCCTTGGAGCGGTGTAGACGTGTGAGTGAATCAGGAAAGCTGCTGAAGTTGGCGACGTGAACGAGGCGAGAAATACGATTTCCGTTGACGAACGCCTCATAAGAGTGCTGTGTTCTGTCTAGTGAGGAATGTTCTCTCAGAATAGCTGCTGTTCTCCGGTATCCTTTGGGTAGGTCTGGGATGACGTCTAATAGTGCGTAGTAGCTGAGTAGGCAGCGAAAAGTCGACATTTTCAGCTATTGCTGCTTGCTTGACTAAATGGGGAGCGTGTCTTGCCTCCGCACTCTTTCTTGGTCCCATGGGAGCTATATCAGGATTTTTCACGTTCTCAAGCAGTGGCCAGCAGATTTTGCCCTGGGAAGTTGGACACAGCATAGCTTAATCATAGGGCATTTGTGACGTTAAGGTCGGCGACTTCTTGAAGGAAAATTGGCTTCAATGGGAGTGCTAAAAAAGCCTCAAGCCATGACGAGGCTCTTGTTATGTTGGCCTGAATTTCTTATGATGACGGGGCAGCTTTCTTCAGTCGTGATATATTTTGAACAATGGCTTATTTATTTATTTATAATCCCAAATAATATCAACATTTGCGCGCAAAGGCTGGTCAGTTTGCGGCGCCGCGCTATGATTGAATTCATACGTTTTTAAATTTTGCGGAAAGAAATGGAAGTTTTCGGAGTGACTCAGACTCGCTTTTGTGGGTAAAGCTTGCACAATTCAACTTCCATTCAGAAATCGCCCGAGCCTTTGAATTCGTTTTGGTCTAATCGCTAGGAGCTTGTCGAACTAGAAAGGTGTTCAATTCGGGTCCTTATTCTTATCGTTCCGGACAGACTGGGCAGTTAAATGACTATGACACAGCGATGCGGGGAGGGAGGGGGGGCGGGGCGGGGGCGGGGGGGGGGGAGACGGGGGAAAAGCGGTTTTTTTGATGATATCATTGACTCCAATGGTGAACGAACGTTTGAGAGGTCCACTCAAAAACCCTCGGTGGTTCTTGTCCATCATTGCCCCATTGAGGACGTCAGTGAACGTTCACGAAAGCGCTCCGCTGCATCAGCACTGCAACTTTTCTCCTTGAAGCGATCTTAAGCCCGAAGGCGTAGAGCGCCTTTCAAATTTTCATAGGCGAAATATACAACGGGAATTCACGACCCCAAGCCGCGCCCGTGGCATAAATGAAAAAAAAAAAACAAATAATCTAAATTTATTCATTTATCTTTACAGGTAACCAAACACGACCGCTACCAAACGCAATTTTAGAGCTCTTACTAGAGTGACTTGACTTTCTTCCACGTTCAACCCAAAATTTACCGTAACTTTGAAATATTGACATATTTTCGGAAACACGTTGCCGGAGCTTGCGAGGGCTATGTGTGTCATATTTGAGCTGCTCGTTAAAGAAAAACTACGTTGTTAATGCGGAATGACATCATGCACGTCTAAAAATAGCGCTCTCCCATCAAACATGAGCCAATTTACCAGCTGGCTTTTTCTTACACCGTCGTACACTTTTTATTGATCAGATCCAAAACTATAGAATTATACAGGTACGATAAGGACACGTTGGGATGCGCCAGACGATTCGGCGGCAATGTTGTTTCTAGGGCTCCGTGCCACGACTCGCTACGCATCCTACTTCTTCTCCATTCGCCTTCAATTCGTAGCGCGAATAATTGAATGCGATTAAAATAGTAATATAGATATACATCTATGTGATTTAATACTGAAATCGATAATATGTGTTGCCGAGGGCGCCGATTTTCTGGTCCTCTCCAAACCGAGTCTAAGTACCGAACAGATCCAAAGGGAGGGGAAACTGTCTGCGCCTGAACAGTGCTGGGATTTGATCCTGGATCGTAATATAGCTGTAAATGATGTTAGCACTCAGCCCCTGCTTGCCGCTTTAGACCCCTTCTGGCTATCTAAGAAAAACACACGAATAGTTATGAAAAATTTCAAATATTCCCCACCTCCGGCACTTCTGCCAAAATCTGCATTTCAATAAGTGCAACTAGCTCATATTTTCGGATCCTCATAACGTCACTAATGTTGTAGCCCTATATAACCACAAGTGGAGTTGACATTATAGAACTGCCAGCTGGGCAAAAAATGTACTCTGTGTTTGAAAAGTGCGTAAAATTTCACGCTTGAACCGATGGTTGGATTTCCGCGTTCCTACTGAGCTTATTGCAGCTACATTCAGAACCTAACAAACAACTTGCAATGCAACGAAACTAGCAAAATTATGCAGTTGAGGAGGTTATCGTAGAGTCCAATCTTATAGATTCTAGGTATTTCTTTGAATATTCAGTTCAACTCTGCACACTCTGCATTTTGTTCGCTGCAAAGTTTGCCTGAGATATGGGCTAGATTCTATACTGTTTCCGAGCTAGATGTGGTCGTTCGAGTCAGACCCAACACACGCGACGTGACGACGGCTTACACAAAATTAAATGTTTTCTGCCAATAAACTGATTAGATGGCTGTAGTTGTATTTTGTCAGTTGTCACTGATTACAATCATCATTTACCAACTATCATCTATCACTATGAACCACTAGGTTTGCTTGTTGACCGTCGTCACTTGTGGTGTGTCGTCTGTACTCGACGCGCAACTGCTAACCGAAGTAAAGGGCAATGGGCATTTTTCGCAATATCACAACAGCGGTCAACTCTGATTGTCGGAACATTTGTTAACGACTATTCTCCCCAGTCGAACAATCGCTTCGAAAATCAATAAGTTAGATGCATATTTGGGTATTTTTGATTCTTTGACATTTGAGGATTCGTATAACTTCGTAAGAAAGAGTGCGGCTTATGCTCCTAGTCTTTTCTAAGAATACAAGGTGAAAGCACCGAACAAACATGTTGTAACAGCCATTTTTGGTTGCTATTGTGTACGAGGACGCAGCGCTTGCCGCAGATACGGGGCGCATTGAGGTACGGGTCAGCCCGACAGCGAGCCTGTAACGCGGCGAAGAAAGCAGAAATGTAAGCCGTCCAGCAGGCGGAGGCCCTCGTAAGCGGCGATGAGACGGGCGTCTTGGTCCGTACTAGCCACCAACTACATCTTTTAACTCCCGTTAAAATCCTTTTGCCATAGCACTTGGACTAAGCCTGATGAAGGGTAAAAGAGACTCCAACGGCGTAGCAAGTTTCCAATTTCTTCAAAGGTCCAATTCCTTCCATGGACGCTGTCCAAGTAGGATGCTCACCATCGCGGCCGCACTTACAGCCTGAATTCTCTCGCCTTGAAGCACATTCCTGCTTGCGATGAAAGTCTGCGATCCCGGAATTGGTTTCATGCGCGGCTTACTCAAGGGCTCCTGACGAAATGAGTGGAAGATTCAGCTCCGCGATCAAGATCCGAGTGGCCATATGCTTCGCGACCACATTATCCTAATATAGCGATAAGGCGAAAAAGGTGACACTCTATTAGTGCTCCGTGCCACACGACTCTTATATTCTTGTCTACTGTTCAATTCCTGTTTTTGAATAGAGTAATAGTTGAAGGGCAGAAATTCCGCAGTTCCAATTAGGTGGCTCAGGGGCAACACAGCTCTCTGGGCACATCCCAGCTAGACTGCCTAACCTTATCAGCTAGCGAGTCAGCTTTTGAGACAAACAGCGAGAGCTTGACAGCGAACAAAAGACAAAGCGGGATGCCAAAATAATTAAAATTTAACTAGTGTTTTGAATCGAATAGAAGATCGAGTTTGATAGGTTGAAGACAACATTACTCAAAAGGCAAAGATGAAAAATATCGAGGTCCCCTAGCCTTTAAAGGTGCCACTGACAAAACCATTCAGCCAGCTCGTAGTGAATGGCAGAGTTGAACCGAAAAAGAGAGCGCATTTAAATGACAAAGTTTGGGATGCGCCATGCGTTTTCCCTCATTCAAAGGCCTGGAAGCATTTGGATGTGTATTTGTTGAGAATAAAGAGTAACTTGCTGGCAACTTTGTTAATATGGCCTCCCGAATAGGTCTGGTCCAACAAGTAGACATAGGAAAGATGTAAGGCATAGTTACTGCGATACGTGGAATTTGCAAGTGGTATGTCTGAGCCCAATGGAGACAGAAGGGTTCGCAAGGTCAACCGTCCGTTGTTCCGAATTCCAGAGTTCGTCAATCCCTCTTATCGGGGGTTCGATATGATCCCTCTCCACCACCATGAGCTTCAGGAGTCAGCCGCCTGATGGAACTCCTCCCCTCCCTCGACTACCACCTCACATCCTTGGCTGTTTATACAGTGCGTTTCAAAAGTATGTGCACACCCTCAAAATTCACGTTTGAAAGGGAACCATGAGGTTTCGTGCTATGAAATCCTTCTCAATCGATTTCTCGTAGTCGATAACCTATCAATGGAAAGCAAAGCAGATAATATCGCCTCACTTTCGAAAAAAATTTTGGATGAAATTTTTTTCTTTGTTTCAAAAGTATGTGCACACTTAACAAAAGACAAAAACATAGCTGATTAGAAATCAGTGGGGCCTCCAGAGTTTCTAATTAGCTCAAACATCCTGTCCGGCATAATCTGAACCACGTTTGGCATAGCTGTTTCGTCGCTGTCGGCCCAAATAGCCTCTACCGCCGCCTTCAGTTCATCCGCGGTATTATACTGCCGGTTGCTAAAGTTAACGCCTTGATCAAGGGCTCCCTATAGGGTTGCAGTAAGGAGGACACACAAGCCAATCTATCGCTTCAGCACCATTTGGTTAAGGCCATTCTTTGGTAGATTGCGAAGCATCGAAAGACACGTGGTCCTGTTGCTAAAATGCAATTTTCGCTCCGCTTCGCTAAGGAAGGGCAACAGGTGACATTGGAGCACTGCTTGGTATTCTTTACAGTTCATACGCAATAATGGAACGGCAACTTCTGAATTTCCGCTGATTGCGAAACCGCCGCAGACCCATCAACGGGCCTCTTCCGAAATTCCTTCTCGAGAGCACGAGCGACTCACGGCCAAGCCTCTCCAGTAGTAGCAAAATCCACCCGGCCCGTCAAGATCGAACTCTTTCCATGAGTTAAGATTACCTGAGGAGAGAAAGTCCATAAAAAGTTGCTTGTTTTGAAAATAGGAAATTCTCGAAAAACCGTGTCTTCGCCCGGTGTCCTATCCTATGTTGCCATGTCTGTACGAGCAGACTCCAATGTGGCTAACTTGTGCTGGGCCTTGAAGTGAGTAGCCTTTCTCAGCGTCTGTCGAGTGGTGTATTCATTTGAGCGGATGAGGGGCTTAGTGGTCATTTTCGAGGCTGGAATAAAAATCTGAGCTCGGACTGTCAATGAAGAATCCGACAGGATGTGGCTACTCTTTTGTTGTTCTGAGCAGTCAAGGATCGTGGATGGAGCGGAGTGTGTGCTGAGTATAATTATCAGGGTGCCAGATAAATCTTCGAATGCATTAAGGAGAACGACCAAGTTATCGTGCGATTTCTAGATTGGCGACCCCCCTCACTGCCACCATAAGTTTTTCAACTTTCAGAAAAAAACCCACTTTTTTCAACTTTTGAATGTCACCAACCCCAATACAACCCTTCTTCCAAAAAATCAAGTGCAATCCCCTCGTTGACGCACGGTTGACCCTGTGGGTTAGCCTTGTTCTCAGAAAAATCAGAAAGCACGAAATTTGAAGGAACTCACGTGAAGAGGAACATTTTAAAAGGAGCCCTGATTCTTTTCACAGAAATGTGCAGCATCATGTCGATGGAGGGACGGTTCCATGCGCAGAGCAGAGGTGTTCCTTCCGCAGCGGCAACAGCAACAGCTAGCCGGCCAACGCGTTTCCTATTAATGGTACCTTGCTTCCGACCACTTCCGTAGCCACTCCCAAACACCTATATATAGGAGGTGGAGGTGTTAACAGAAAACACACACACATGCTGCTCGCACCCTCTACACCCACATTCTCATGTTGCTGAATAATGAAACACCGATATCCATAACCCGATTGTTTATTTAAGAAGGTTCAAAAACTCCATACGGTTGAAAAAATGTCCTCCGGACCGAAAAAAACAATGATTCAGTAGCGGCACTGGGCTAGATTTGAGGGGGTACTCTCGAGGAAAGCTCATTCATGGCAAATTATACCCTGTAGGGACAAAATGATGTGTAGCCACGGGGCGAAGTCTACCACACATCTAGCAGGGAGCTTGAATCTCTGATCGGATTTTGTGGAAGTTAACTAGGACTCCCATCTCTTCCATGTTGATTCATTAGCAAGAAACTTGTTTGGGAGGAGAAACTGCCTTTTTTGGGAGGAACAAACTGCCTTGCATAATTTCCGAGCCCTGCAGCTGCATTTTGTATATCAAATGTCCGCATTGTATAAATCATACGCCTGAAGGATTCTAGACAGAAGTAGAGTGCGTGGCTTATCCCAGAAGGGAAAGATAAGCTAGACTGCCACATTTTCAACATAGGAAGCAATGCATTGATCTCAATTAATGCTAATGACAAAGGCTTAAAATTGGAGAAGCTGTGTTTCGGGAAGCCTCGGACTAAAGATGAGGTGGGCTACGGTCCATTTCCCTGATTTTATAGCCCGCGTCACGTATGAGTGGTTCGGAATAAGTATGGGTTTCGCCTTGATGGACGCTCTAAATCATCATGGACGCAATTATATTCTGCTTCTAGCTAAAGCCCATTTCTATACATCGAGGTTCAGAAGGGCCAAGCTGAAATTATTGAAACCGTGGCGAAGGCCCGATTTCAGGCAAGATGGACTGTCACTCCATGCCTCCTGAAAATGCAATTACAGCCCCTCCCGACAGCCCCCAAAAATAGTGGTCCCTCTACGACTGATAGAAGCAGAGGGACGGTAAACCCTAGTTGAAGTAGTGGCACGGGTTGGCGGGAGTCGTGCACATCTCCTCCTATCTCAGGTCACCATAGCTGCGCGATGATCAAAGCCTCAGGTTAGTCATAGGCTTAGTCTTAGGCTTTTAGGCTCATTACTATAGATTGGTTTACGCTAGCCTGGAGTCAGGCTTCAGCTCAGACCTAGGCTTGTTACGAGCAAATGAGAAGTGTCCTAATCTGAAGAGACCTCACCTAAGGATGGGAACAGGGAGTGATCCAGTTAGGGGGGGGGCATCATGATGCAAGTTTCTCGGTGAACTCGAACATTCCAGCTTTTCACGCATGTCAAGTGACTGCCTCTCACCCCCACCCCCTAGACTGGCTACACTCCCCCTGGCTCGGAGTTACCTTAGCGTTCTGGAAAAACTGCATCGCAATGCTCCCCCTCCCCTAACTGGAATAGCCCATGGGAGCTGATACACATCCTGGGGTGCCAAGTCGCAAGTCTGTGGGACCTAATACCGCAAGAGTCCCAAATTCGCCTTTAAAGTACGGTACAATCAGGGTTGACCCGGTAGAGGGTTTTGCTAATTCATTATCAACTAAAATATTTCTAAAATTCTAGAACATGTTTCAGATATTTTCGTGAAGAGAACTAAGTACGTAAAAAGATGGCCCTGGCAAAATTGGCTCTGACAGAAATTAGTGAGAAAAAGTCCATTAGAGAATATTGCTCAGCGTGGGAACTTCACCCACAAAGAGTGCATCGCTTTTTTCCGATGTGTACGCCATAACGAAAGTGACGAGGGCTTTCGCCTGACTTTTTTCACGACTATAAAAATGGCAAAGAAAATGGGAACTGCTAGGAATGAGAGATTGCTGCGATATGACTAGTCAGACCTACCCCGCCCAGCATCTCCGTTATTCCAGTAATTGATTTTGAATTTCACGCATATGGATGATTTGTCCGAAGAACCTGCTGGGCCTCAGTTTTGATTGATCGTTTCAATCTGGCGGACCACTGCATCATTTTTCCTTCTGTCCGAACTGCTGTCATGATTTGAGATATGACTGTTCACTAGTAACTCAGCCTATTGGAAATTAAAGATGACCAACTCAAACGAAGGGACACAGTTCCCAAGCTGGATCTTCCCCTCACAGGCTTTTGCTGAAAACAAGCAATGGTGCCCTATATGCGCTCTTAGTGGACTTTGAATGAAGCGGTGTATGAATTTGTGCGCATTTATTTACGGACCGAAAGGTCTACCACAAATGTGGCTAACTGGAGCCGAGGTCTTTTTGCTGGTCAACCCAGATTTTTTGGATCAAGCAACAACCACCACAAACACCAACGACTTGTAGTGAAAAATTCAGAAATCAGGCTATGAGCAAGCTCAAAGGCAAACCTAGGGATTAGCCCGACTAGTAGGAAGGATATCGCTAGGAGATTGAAGGATCCGTACCAAGACAGATCATGCCAGCTTCGCCATCGTACCAAATCTGACTTTACTGTGTGTT